>PVJH01010164.1:0-75050 GCA_004026705.1 Nesogale talazaci | reverse complement strand
TGTCTTTACACAGTCAATAAAGCACAGGTAAATATCCATTGTGTATTCTCTGCTTCCAGCCAAGACCCATCTGACCTCAGCAATGATAACTGTCACTCTAGGCATGCCTTATTATTATCACATTCTACATGCATGTGGTATTACTGACCTTGTTTGATAAGTTCCACCTTCTGTTAGGTAACCTTTCTTTGAACTGGGTACAGAGATGAATCTCTTCCTGTTTGTGGGCCAGGTAGCTATCTATCTTATTTCGTTACACCGGTGTGTGTGTGTGTGTGTGTGTGTGTGTGTGTGTGTGTGTGCGATGCCAGGGCTTGATCAGCTTGTTTTGTCATTTCAATGGCTATTCTGTTTCTGGGAGCTTGTTTTTCACTACTGTCTTCCATGAAGTTTGCACTTCCTCCATCAATACCATTAGTTTTTGTTCAAACCTGTTTCTTGAAGTGAATAGATGTCCACTAATCATTCAGGTATAGTGACTCTGTGTATTGCTCCAATTTTTGGAGTGTTTCCTGTATTGTTCATTATTTTCCCCATAGAATCTTTGAATCTTAAATATTGAATCTTTCAATATTTAAATTTGTGGTCTGAATTTTTTCCCTTTAGTTCTCTTGGCTTGAGAAGTAAAGAGGTGTTTTTCCCTGATGACTTTTCGAACGCTTGGCATTTGTACATTGTATTATAATGCTTTACTTTGTCTTCAGAAGCTGTCCTTTGAATGTTTGCTCATTTAGACTTTGTTATATGTATACTTGTAAATACATATTATTTTAATAACATATTTAGGCTATTTATATATGTATAATATACATATATTTAATATATGTGTCTGATATACATATATATTTAATATATATTTCTTTACAAAATTCTATTGCTGCTTTCCTTCATCTCCAAAGCCCATTGAGGTATCTACTATTAGCTAATATAATACTATACTATAATTATAACAATAAAAAACAGTACTTACAGGCTGAGCCCTGGTGGTGTAGTAGTTGAGTGCGGGACTGCAGCCCACTGGCTTGGTCAAATCCAGCAGCAGCTCTCCAAGAGCAAGGCTGGGCCTCCCACTCCCAGCAGAGGGCAGTGATGTTCCCACTCCAAAAAAGTACTTACATGAAAATTATATAATAATCCATGAAGCAATATGGTTTTTATAACTTGTGTTTTAAAGATGATGAAATAAGATGCTGAACATCTAAATAACTGTCAGTAAGAACCCCTGGTTTAGCCACTATGTTTTTTACCAACTTGTGCTGCAGATTGCATAAATAGTGGTTTCTACTGGTGAAATAATGTTCATAAGAAAATTGAGGATAACATAGAAGAACTGCTTTATTTAATAAACGCAATAATTATCTTTCTTTTACATCCTTGTAGGAGCATAAGCACATTATTTAGCACACACACATTTAGAGAAACCACCACTACGTGAGTTTATTATTTTTTGCATACATAACCATAAATTCCACAAATGCCCCTCTCTTAGCTGGTAGTTAGCTTCAAATAATTATTTCCCTAGTCACAATATTACATAGTTAGGTGAGAATTCTAAAGAACTATTTGACTAATAAAAATATTTAAAATTACCCCAAAACAGATTAGAATAAAGTGATGCAGTTACCTGCTATTGAAAACATTTTCAAGAACAAATAATGTAATTTAGGAAAACTTGTTTCTGAATAACTGGATGGGCTGATATTTATTAAAGTAGAACTTTCCAGTTTGTTTTTATGACATGATCATTTCTGATAAATCTAAAAGAAAATGTTAGTCCATATTCTTGTGAGAAGCAGTATATTTTAATCAGAAAAACCATACGCCGCTGAGCCCTGGTGGCATAGTGGTTGTGTGCGAGACTACGGCCCACAGGGTTAATGGTTCAAATCCAGAGCAGTACTCCAGGAGCAAGGCTGGGTTTTCTACTCCCACCAAGGCAGTGATGTAGGGAAAAAAAAAACCATAGGCCTTAAATTTATTTCACTATTGAATCAGTGGATGTGCATGCATTTCTCTGGCAGTCATTATAGAGACAATGTTAAGGTACAGACTAACTCTCTTCTGAAAAGTTAGATTACCAACCAACTATACTAAGTCAATTGCTTTATTGACTTTTGTCAGTATCAAATGTTTTCGGACATTTGATGCCTTTCACTATTCAATTATGCATGGAGATATTTACAGGCATCTGTTGGATGTTAAATAGTATTTTTGTGCTAAAACTATAATGAACACAAGCTCAGTCTCTTTTTCTATGAATGCTACATTGATCAAAGTCAAGTATTTTTAAATATGATTTTGTAATTTTAACAGGTTTTTTGAATCATCATGACTTTTTAAACATTTGTATTGTTATATAATGCACATATACAATTTGATAGTTCAATTATATTAAAAATAGTTTTAAAACCATCTCCACAATAAATTTTTAGAACATTTTCTTCTTTAATGTACTCATTGCTATCAAATCCCCATTTACCTGCAAAATTCCTGCCACCACCCTCAAACTATCAATGTAATCACTGTCTCTAAAGTGCTGTGCATTTTAGATTTTCTATAGCGAAAAAAGTACTCACATACATCCCAAAAGCAAGAAAGAAGAAAGAAAGAAAACTGCATGCTAACAAGGTATTCACACATCCACATACCTAATCAGAGGGAATTCACTGGAGGCTTGATACATGTGTGGACTATGCAAATGGATTTGGGGCCCCGTAAAGTCTGATACCATTTCCTCCATTGGATTTGGATTTGATTATTTATAATCCTTGGATCACATAGTATGGTGTGTTTCTTCCATGTGAGTTTAGTTGATTTTTTTTTCTCATTTAGAAGGCTGCTTGTTTGAAGACAACTCTTTAATATCCATGAGGTTATTCTTTCTAGCTACTTGGCAACACCTAGTTTCTTCATCATCCTGTGCTATTGTGCTATTTTTTTAGTGTTCTTTTCATGAGGGCAAGTTTCAGGGAGGGTCATGTCATCTGAACTCATTGTTCTTAGACTGGAGCTAAGATTGGAGCCCCAAATCCATTTATATATCTATGGTTTAGATATGGCTCTTGTTCAAGTTAGAGACTTCATTATCATTTTATGATAGAGAACATTATCAGTCATTCCCCTGGGACATGTTAATTTCATTGACAATGGCACTGATATAGAGGTTTTTTTTACCTCTTGATATAGACTTTAAAACATTGTTGTGTAAAGAAGAATACACACATATATACTAGCTATCAACTACAACATATGAATTGTCAACTTATACAGATCAAGCTCTTGAGTAACTGGACACTATCTACATAAACAGTGGGAGTTGATGGTATTGAGAAACATTCTATAACATCTATCCACAAAGGCAGGACCATGCTTTTCTGACTACTGCAGGGCATAATAAATACATGAGAGTATGAAAATAATAAATATATGCTACTTCTGAGTCACATTCATAGGGTACCCTAAAAGCCCAAACAATCACCAAAGTCCAACAATCACTACTGCTATAGCTGTGATCTATTAGTCATCTAGTCCTGAAACACTAAGGAATACAGCCTTAAAATCGAGGATTGCTGGTGAGTTGAAGGTTTACTTAGTTTGGTTTCCACAATAAGTCCTTCTGGTTTGGTCTATGGAAGACATGTGTCACTAAAGAAGACTATACAACTTCATGATTTCTTTTCTAGTCATTTTGCAGAAAGCACTAGCTCATTTTTAGAAGATTCTTCTTTAGAAATTGTTCAAGCAGCCATAATCTTTGACCAATGGTAAAAGACATTCCAAGAAAAACCTAAAGACTAAGGAGGGTAGAATGGATGGTTATAATATCTGAAAGACAAACAGGCAGAAACAATCTATTATATGTCTCTTTGTAGTTCCATAGGCTTACCCAAAATATTTCTGGACATAGGGATATCTCTAACATCACAAATTCTTTAACTACTTTAGAGACCTAGTAGTTCAATTATTTTAGTAATCATATATATCATCTTCATGCCATTACAAAAGGTAATAAGGGCAAGACATGTGTACTCATCAGCAATAATTAGAGCAAAGATTAATTGCTACCAGTAATAATTAGTCAAGTTGATAATTAATGACCATAGCATACATGCCACAATATTAAAAATGCAATTATATTATTCGTTGCCACATCTCTGGTGTATCAGCTATAAAATTACAAGTGTAAATGATAATACATACTGAGGATTTTATTGCTGCATTAAAAAACTGAAAGACCATTCTTAAGACATGATGCTATACAAGGAATGGACAATGATTTTATACAGTGATTTTATACAATGAATATAATGTAAATAAAGTATACAATGTGTATTTATGGGAGTAAATTTACTGCAATAAAACTGAAACAGCCTTTCTTTTTGTTTGTTTGTTTTTTTGTTTTGTTGGCCTCACTGCCCTCTGGTGGTGGATTTGAACCTCCAACCCAGTGGGCCGTAGTCCTGCGCACAAGCACTAAAACCGGGGCTCAGCCCAGAAATAGCCTTTTTTATGTTAGGAAATTTATATATAGGTACATTTTCAAATATCTTTAATTAGTTAATAGTTCATCTAGAATTTAAAATTTCAAAGGTTAGCATGATTGTTGAGTTTATTGTCCCAACTAGATCAATAAGAACATGTGGGCTGAGTTTTATCAGGTCATAGCTTGATTGGTGGATAACTAAGATTAATAAAAGCAGCCGGCATCCCATATTTCTCTTGTTCCCTGGTGACCAGTGTACTGCTGCTTTAACTAGTTCGCTGTCTCACCCTGTGAGTCACACAAACTCTGGGCCAAGCCAACCCATGGATCGTGTTGCTAGAACTTGAGGCTCCTTTGAGTCATACTTTGCCATGCTGGTGTATATGTTGCTTGAGCTTGAGTTTGGTGGATACTGTTGCAGTACTTGAGTTCCAAATCCCATCAAGGCCTGTTTCTTTTCTTTTGTGCTACTCTGGGTTGGCTAGAGAAACAAAATTATAGGCACTCATATGTGTGTGAGAGAGATTTATATAAAAGAGTAATTGTACATTAAGAAATCATCCAAGTCCAGTCTAGAAAAGTCCTTAAGTCCAATAGTAGCCCATATATCCAATACTAGTTCATAAATTCCTCTTTAGACTCACTGAGTCATAGAGGAATGCCAAATTCAGGAAGACCACAGGTCAGTGAGTGCTAAGTCTTGTGGATCCATTGGTGCTAGAAGCATCTCAGTGCTGACAGGAGTCTCTACCTGACTCCTCCATCTCCCAGGGCTCTAGCACTGTTCCATGTATCTTGCCAGAAGTGATGCCTCACAGGGAGTGAGGTGTGTCCCGCCTCCAGCAAGCTATTTATCTCCTTAGTACCTCCAAATGAGGTCATTAAGCTAGGACCTGATTGACAGATTAAATTCCACCTTTTCACTCTTAAATCTCAAATTGGCAACAGATTATGTAACTACCACAAGAGTCTTCTCTTTCATAGTCGGTCTACATAGCAAAACAACATACACTTCTCTAGGGATTTTTGATTCCTGATGATATACCCCAAACAGTGTCCTAAATTCTAAGAACCATTTTAATCTTGCTTCCTCCAACATAGATTTGTTCATTTTTCTTGCAATATTCTTCACCAACACCATAATTCAAAGGTATTGATTCTTTTCAACTTTATGGTCCAGATTTCACATGCCAGGGAGGAACTAAAAAGGACATTGCTTGGGTTAGTAGAATCTTAGTCATTCAAAGTAACATCTTGGATTTATAAGACATTTTGGCAGCAAATTCACCTACTGACTGAACACATCTGTCAGTTCTTCATACTGTGGTAGCTTGTTTGTTACTGCAATGATGAAAACTATGTCACTGACATTGGAAATACTAATAGGGTCATCAATGGTGAACAGATTTTTCAATACAGAAAGCAGACTAGGATAAAAGAAGATGCAGTCCATTTCTGAAAAATTAACCGCTGAAGGCACTATGCATAGTGCCAAAAGATTAGAAGATGATCCTTTCAGGTCAGAAGACACTCAAAATAGAACTGGAGAAAAGCTGCTTCCTCAAAGTGGAGAAGCATTTAACGACAAGGACAGAGCAAAACTTTCACTACCATCATTCGTGATGGGACATTACTCAAAATAAGAAAAACAACTGAAAACATCTATTAATAATTGGAAGATGAATATGCAAATTATAAATATACAAAGCATAGAAGTGCTAAAAGTGAAGCATAAAGGTCTATATCTTAGGCATTATTGAGCTGAAATGGACTGTTTTTTATTATTTTGAAGCAGACAACCATACAGTTACTATACCAGGAGTAATCAACTGGATTATTAAACATTAACGCATTGATAGTCAAAAATAATATCAAAATATCTATCTTTAAGTATAATACTGTCTGTGATAGGATACTGTCTGTACATCTACAAGATAAATCAATTCATACAGGTATTATTCAAAATTTTCACCAACCACTAAAGCCAGTGATGACAAAATTGAGTAATTCTACTAATTTCCATGCCCTAACTTGGATCTAAAAATGAAATAAAATGCATTGACAATTGATGGTTTGGGGAATGCAAGAGCTAGACATACCAAGGATCCATATTTTGAAGTCATGGCTTTGGTGATAGAAATAAGGTGGAGATTGCATGTTAGAATCTTGCGAAACCAATCCTTTATTGAAATATCCCTTTTCAAAAACATGAATAGTGACTATACACTTGACCTAGCCATATAGAATATACAGGAATCAATTGACTTCATCTATGGGAAGAAACAGCAGAGAAGTTCAATATCATTGACTAAAACAAGGCCTGGTCATCAATTGCTCATATGTAAATTCAGAATGAAGTTAAAGAAAAAGCAAGTCTGTGAGATAGGAAATACCACATTACTTTAGAGACTATCTCCAGAACTGGTTTCCCTCATTGAATAATAATGACTAAAGACCAGATGGGTTGAGAAATGAAATTAAGAACACAACACATGAAGAAAAAAAGCAAGACAAACAGGAAAGAAAGAAAATACCAAAGTGGATGTCAGAGGAAATTCTGAAAATTATTCTTGAATATATAATAGTTCAGGAGATTGAAATAAATAATGAACTACTGGACCTGAAAAGAAAATGTCTGCAGATAGTGTGAGAAAACAGCATAAAGCATTATACTGAAATTTGCAGCCATCAGGAATTACAAAGGACAAAGGGAATAACAGATTTACCATTTGTAAGCTAAAAGAACTGAAGAAAAAATTCAAGGCAAGTTGCAATGCTAAAAGATTCTGTGGTGAAAATATTGAATGATAACAGGAAATATCAAAAGAAAATTTACAAAATAGTCAGTCACTGTATCAAAATGAATTGCCGAAAGCCAACCATTTCAAAAGGTAGCATATGAGGAGGGAGCAATAGCATTGCACGAAAAAGTCTAACCCTCACTGAAATTATTGGTGAAAATAAGGATCCACGTATTGATGGGATGTCAATGAAAATATTTCAAGTAACTGCAATAGTGCCAGAAACACGCACTAGTATATGCTAAGTAATTTGGAAGGCAGGTATCTGAACAGTCAACTGGAAGATATCCATATTTGTGCCCCTTCATCACCACCCCATCAAAGTGGCCTAATTGATTATAGAACTTATACAACTGGTTGTAAACAATTACATCTACAGCATTATACGTAAGTAAATATTGCTCAAAGTGATCCCGACGTCGTCGAAGCAGTGCCTCTCCACCGAGTAGCCATAAATGCAAGAGCCATTCCCCTGAAATGGTGTTCAAAAGAGCAACTAAATTTATCTTGAATGATGTACAGCCATAATGCTCCTTAGAACTAATGATGGTAAGGTTTATTCTCACCCATATTAGATATGTTATCAGGAGAGACTAACTCCTCCTGACAAAGGATACCAAACATGGATGGAATGTTCAGTGAAAAAGCAGGTTTTCAATGAGATCAACTAACAGTGACTGGAACAATAAGCTCAGTCATAACAATTTCAGAATGACTCAGAATTGATCAGGCTTGTTCACAAGCTCTGGTGGTGCAGTAGTTATGCGTGCCTTGGACTGAGAACCATCAGGTCGGCATGGGACTGGTAACCTACTGCTCAATGGGGAGAGAGATAAGGCTTTCTCAGAAACCCCCCAGGGCAGTTCTTCTCTGTCCTCTAGGGTTACTTTGGGTGAGAATTGCCTTGATGGCTGTGATTCAGAGTTTGTTCAGTTGTATACAGGATCCCAATGAATTAGTGTTAGCACAATTACACCTAATCTCGGCAGTAGCCATTTCATAATTCTGGATACTAACAAATGTCACAAAACAAACTAAACATGATAGGTCATGGAGATTGTGACATTTTTACTTGCTATTTTTTCTATCCTATTTATCTTCCCAGAAAAGTTGTGTCAAAAACCAGCAGTCATGCTCACAAAAACTTATACATCAGTATTCACTATAGTACTATTCATAATAGTAAAAAAATTGAATCATTTTAAGTATAAATCCATCAACTGAAAAATGAGTAAAGAAAAAATGTGATATGGGAATTGTGGTAACTGCATAATCTGGTATAAAAGTATAGGGGTGGAATTTTTTAGCCTATTAATCAGGAGATAGGCAATGAGGCCTCTGTGTAGACCCTGGCCTTTTCCTGAGGATTGTGGGAAATCCTATATTTCCTCCTTTGAAGTGGGAGACACTCTCTCTCTCTGTTCACTCCCTGTGAAACATCCCTGATGAGAACCACATGGAGACCCCTGCCAGGTCTGAGATGCTTGTAATGCTACTGGATCTACAATACTTCCCACTAGCTGGCCTGTGAGTTTCCAAGATTTGGCATCATTGCATGTGTTTTGTGAGTCTGCAGGGAACTTTATAGCTTGAGATTGGACATATGGGCTAATATTGGACTTATGGTCTTGATTTGGACTAGGCTGGAATATTTTCTTAATGTACAATTACTCTTTATTATGCACATATCAGTTTCTCCATGAATTTGTTTCTCTAGTCTACTCAGAATGACACAGATATATAACAGACTATTGATCATCATCAAAATGAATAATGTACTGATACAACATACCCCATGGATGACCTTGACGATACTATTAAAGAATCCAGAGACAAAAGGCTACAGATTGTATAGCCCCTCCTATATGACATACTCTTAAATGGTAGATCAAGCAAATCTCTAGCTACAGAGAGTAGATTGATTTTTGCCTAAGGCTGGGGATTACAGTAAGGAATGGGAGTTGTATAAGAATAGTAATTGTGAAGATTTCTCTTTTAGAGTCTCTAAAATTATGTTTGCACATCTTTGTGCTTTTATGAAATTTAGTGAGATGTATGTTTTATGTTGGTTTATTCTATATGTGAATTACATGTCAAAATGTTCTTATAAGCAAGTCAGCAAGTAATCAAATCATTAAAAGAAGAAAATGAAAAGAAGTAGAAGCAATAATATGTGAAAAACAATAAATACAAGGATAAATTTCTAATACTGCATATTTAAGAAAATGGGATAAAGGTACAACAAATAGTACATTATAAACCCTGCTTCAAAGATTTTATAGTCCTATAGTAGTCAAATTCATCAAATTATACCACTTGAAATATTTATAAGACTATAGAAGTCCATATACCATGACACCACAAAAGGTAATGATAGCAATAATTTGTCTTAAGAAGAAAGTAATTGCTGTCTATGATCATTTTTTAGAAGAATATCATGCAAGAAAACTCTGCTTGCTTTGGTCTATTTCATGTTGCCAAAATGCTGAGTGACAAAGTTTACATAACCATGATTTCCTTCTGCTCAAAAACACATAGACCTAAATTCCCATTTTCAACATCCTTGTGATGGGAGGTAATCCTCTAGCAATTTGATTGAGTTCAGGACTGTAAAGGACAAAGCAAAGATAAAAGTGAAGGCGAAATTGAAAACCTTTATAGCATCTGAGAATCATTTTCTATCTAAATTCAGTACCGGGTCTCAAAGAAATTATGATAAGCCACCAGTGATCCATTTAGAACATGCAGGCATTACCTTAGTATGCATAGATGATTTCCAGTTCAATTTAGTTTTCTGGCTATGTTAGAATACTGCCTATATAGACTTATGATAAATCCCTTCAGTTTTTGTAATGTTTCCAGGAGAGTTTTCAAAGAATAGAAAGGTCAACTTTAAAGTAGTCTCACATTGTGAAATAAAAGCACTAAACCTAAGGGCATGGATACATAATCTGAATACTAAAATAACTGATATGCACTCTTCTTTGTATCGGGTTCTCTCTTTCCTCACTCTTGCATTGACTACGAAACTAGAATCTCTACAATATTCCTTAAACAAGAAGCTACAATAACCAATCCATTTAGTTTTAATTATTATTAATGATCACAGACCCATTCTCCAAATTCTTACTAAGAATAGACAACTGGAATTCACTCACCATGTTATGCGATACATTTGGAAATAATGGGCCTTGTGCTATTTTTAAATGCCCCATATTCATATAAAATTTGGACAAAGAATATAGAGAACTGAAGAAAACCAATGCAAATGAATTGCAGTGCTGGAGGAGAATATTGAAAGCCCCATGGACTACTGAACAGACAGACAGGTCTCTCTGGAAAGAAGTATATTGAAAGTGCTTTCTAAAAGCAAAGATGGTGGGAATGTATCTTACATATTTTGAACGCTTTGTCAGGAAAGCCCAGATCCTGGAAAAAGACATCATGTTTGGAAAAGTAGAAGGGCGCTGAAAACCAGAAAGGGCCTCGAGAAGATGGATCGATACAGTGGCTGCAATGTGTTTGGGCATAGGAACAAATGGGAGGAGTCCCCAGAGCAGGCAGTGTGCATAAGGTCTGTGCATAAGGCCACCATGGGTTGTAATGAACTCAATGGCACCTAAGAACAGACTTTGTGCAGAAAACCACTTTGTGCAAATTATTTCTGTGTTGGTACATAGCAAGATATGCCATGCTCTTCTTTCACAATGGAACAATGTACAAAAGAGAAAAGTACAGGGTCACCGAGAAAGGTATACCCATTGTAGATGAATATTACATTATAAGAGTTATGTTTTTTGTACATTTAATTATATACCATGTATTGTCATAACCTCTTTACACCCATGAGTCATTGTTTACAATAATCTTCCCCCCCCCCCACCTTCTCAGCAATTCCTTTCACAGCCTAAAGCGGTTCTTGCTCAGGGGATCTCAAATAAGCTCGGATGTGCCCTACCCCACTCCCCAAACCATAGTCCCAACAAGGGTTGCCTGGGGCATGAGGCCAACCTTAGGGAGCACAAAGGGCGACTCCACAACCTGACAGCTCGCGGTCAGGCCGTTGGGAAGGCACTGGGTCCCCAGGCTCCAGTCACCCTGCAGGCAGACCGGGTGAGGTCCAGTCTCAGTGAGGGGCAGTCCAGGCTCTACAGAGCTGCGCCTCCTTGCTATCGCTGCTCAGAATGTTCATGGATAAGGACATGGGGCTTGGTGGGAGGGGCTCCTGGAGGGTCCTCGTTATATGTTGGCCCGCTCACGCTGCAACCGTGAGTTGTAGGCACGGGATGCCGTGTTCCAGGCGTCCATGTAGCCGTCCGGGCGCATGGCAATGCCCTTCTGATCAGAATGATGATCCAGGGAGCCCTCAGGCTTTCCTACGCACTTCCGGAAGCACTTGGCCGTCCTCCTCGGTAGCATCTCCTGAGCTTTGGCAACGGCAATCTGTACTTTCACCTGCTCCATGTTGACAGCGGGGTCCAGCTTCCCATCCCCAAAGTTCCCAAAATCTGCAAATCCGCCCTCCGTTGCTCTGCAAAGTCACCCACAATAATCTTTGAAACAAGAATAACACACCTCAGGAAACTGAGGCACAGCAGTGCTCCATAAATTGTTAAGATTACTCAGTCACTTGTGTAGCCAACATTCCAACTGGAGCAGTCAAGCTCAAAACTCTTCTAACCACTATATCTAGTTCTGTATATTGAACAGATGGTCTTAATTTCAACAGAACAGTGTTAATCTATTTTAGAAAACATCAGTTACAAACAGTCAAAGGCCATTCTATCCATCTGCATGTTTATGGAGTAGTAAATCATTTATAAGTATAAAGGATTTAATATGCAACTGAAAAAATTATATTAGATAACTCAGTTATTTAAAAATAAATGATCTATAATAACAAACGCAATATTCTTTTCTGATACATAGAATTTCAGTGACTAATTTTCATAAATTGATTGCCAGGCCTTTCTTCCTAATTTATCTTAATCTGGAAGATTTGCTGAACTCTGTTAACCATAGCATTCAATGCCATGTTTTAATATTTAAAATAATAATGATATAGCTTCCAACAATATGCAGACCACTCCAAGTTACAAACTGGGGAGGGGTAAAATTTCATTTTGTTAGGAAGTCACCACGAGTTGGATTAGAATCAAAGATAACTGAAACCAAAACTACTAAGGACGATAATAAGAATACAACAAAATAAAAGGAAGAACAGGAGACTAAATATGTGACTAGGCCGTGGGACTTCAGCTGGGATATCCATGAAACTCAAACCCTAACCTTCAAGATATCAAAACCAGGGATGAGCCCAACCAGATGACATCTGATGATGCAGCCTGAGGACATCTCCTTGGTGTCACAAACCCATTTGTATAAGAGTGAGAGGCCTGTCTGCTCCTTCTTCACTGTCCTGTTTGGTGGGACTCTACCAGCCTCCAGGGGCAGCTCCATGTGGGTTGCCCGACCTTGAGATCTGCCTGTGTTCTGCCATGTTTCCACGGGCCTAGGAGCCAGGTGACTGCAGCGATTGTGCTGAGAGCTTCTTGCATCAAGCTTCTATCTTTCTGAATCATCAATCTGTAGCAAGGGGAATTTGAGGAGAGCGCTGGCTTGCATCTGACCTATGGACTTGAGTGGGACTGCTCTGAGATGTCTTCGTAACATCAGATAGCTTCTTGATATAAAGTTCTTTCTTATGCATATATGAGTGTCACTAGATTTGTTTCTCTAGACAGCTTGGTCTAACACATTGGTCATTTTATAAAATTGGGTTCAGTGCCAGAGGGGAGCTTAATGGCTTGGTGTGTTATTTCGCTGTGAACTTTTACTGTTAACTGCAAGGTTGGTTGTACAAGCCCACCAGTTACTTTGTGGAGAAGGGTACAGGTTTATACTTGTGTTAAGAGTTCCAGCCTCAAGTCCCCAAAGGGCAGGTCTACGCTTTCCTATGAGGTAGGTATGAATCAGAATCCACTAGGCAGCAGTGAATTGGTTTGGGTTTATTCAGTGCCATCAAATAATGTTTTTTGGCCATACACTCCCATCATATTGGCAATAGACCCAAGCAAAGATCCTTAAATTCATAATAAAGATAATGTAAAGTAATATTGAGTTTTTCATATAGTATCACATAGGCCAAAAAAGTTAATTTGTAATAATACCATTGTAGATTAGAATGAAAAAATCATTCACATTCAAAATTTTTGTGGGTGTTAAAATTGTGCAACCAGGCAGGATCTTTCAATATTTTTAATGTACATAATTTTAAACAGACCACAATGGTTCTCAATATGTGTTTCCATCCCCCCTGGAATTCTCAACTTTCTTCCAAAAGTTTGTAAGATCAAAATTATATGCATCATCATAATTAAGATATGATTTACATTTTTAACTGGGAAATATTAGCTTTCATGGTGCAAAATGGTATTAGGTAAAACAGCAGTCACTTTAGAGCCAAGGACATGGAAATAACTGCTGCTAAAGGTTAGGTTTTTTTTGTGGGGGCCACATAGTTAAAACATATATACACATAGAGACTCACACAGAGCTTCACCCACTCTATTCCACTCTATCCTATTGTGTACTTAGAATTATTAATTTTATTAAACTTGAATTTAGTTTATGTGGGAAAATAAGATGTATACATGAAGCAATTATACTGTGTTCCAAATGATGATGCTTATCTTGAGGAAAAACAGTTATATTAGGTGAACTATTCCTTTATTTCATGCAACATGGTTTTCCCTTGATAAAATGACTCATCGAAATATGCTAACAATTTAAAGTTGAATATTTGATTAAAAAAATTCTCTAAAATGGTCAAAATGTGTGTATCATTTTAAGAAAAAGCAACTCATACTATGTGTTGTCAATGTTAAAATCTGAGGTTTGAAGTAAAATTAGAATTATATGCATCATTGAGAATTAACAGCTTTCTGGTACTTAAAGACTTTTGTCATGATATAAACAAATGTAAATTTGTGGTATTACAAAATAAAAGGTGAAGCATTTGAAAAATTTTAATGATTCAAAGAATCAATATTTACAAATGACATATGCTAAAATAAATTCAAAGCACAAGTATATATTTTAATATAACTGAAAAAGAAAAATGCTTATTATATTTCAGGTTCCACATTACAATTTCATTTGCTAAATTTTTAAAAAATTTCAAACAATAGTGGTTAAGTTTGGTACAGTATAGAAATACAGTGATGCAGAAACAGAAATTCTACCAACACCTTCAGTCTGAAGTTGATCAAAGATAAAATCAAAATGAATTGATAATTATTGTTGACTGGAATGCAAAGTGGGAAACAGAGAAAAGAGCAGTAGTTGGAAATGATGGACTTGATACACACAAAGCTAGAGATCACATGATAGAATTGTGCAAAACCAGAGACTTATTCATTGCAAATATCTTTTTCTCAACAACAAAACTAGTGAATATATACATGGACTTCTGCAGGTGGAATATACAGAAATCAGATTGACTACATCTGTGGGAAAAAAACATAGGAAGGTTCATTATTAGATGCAAAAACCAAGCCAGTGGCTGACTATAGAACAGATTACCAATATTTCCTAGGTAAATTAAGGTTATGCCTGATGAAAATTTTAAAAAGTTCACAAGAGCCAACATATTATCCTTGAGTATACACTACCTGAAACTTGAGAACATTTCAAGAACAAATTTAACTCATCGAACGATGACAGAACCCCTGCTGAATCGTGAGGTGGCATAAAGAATATCATACATGATGAAAGAAAAAAATCTAAAAATAGGAAAGGATTAAAAAGATCAACGTGGATACCACAAAAGACTCTGAAAGCTGCTCTCAATCACAGACTGCCAAAGGCAACAAAATGGAAGAAATAGCCCAAAAGAGAGATGAACAAAAACAATCCAAAGGGTAAGTTAAATAGACAATATTAGAAGGCAATGTGTAAAGACCTAGAGCTTGAAAATCAAAAGGGAAAAATACTCTCAGCATATCTTAAACTGAAAGAACTCAAGAAAAATTTCAAGCCTTGAGTTGTAATATTGCAAGATTCTAAGGACAAAATATTGAATGATGCAGGAAGCATCAAAACAAGATGGAAAGAATACATAATTATTGCACCATAAATAATTAGTTGTCTATTTCAAGAAGTAGTATAGAAGGGGATATCCCACCACCCTGAAAAAAAAAAAAAAGAAAAAAGCTGAGCTGGGCAGAGCTTTCCTACTGTACACTTGTCCCACTTGGTGAGCCTTTAACAACTCACTCTGAGGTACTACACTCAGTGTTGACATCTGGAGAAGTTCTCTCTCATCAGTGAATTTTTCTTTATAGCACTTTAGCTTTAACCTAGTTTTTGTGATGGCTGATTTAAGAAAACAGCATGCAGTTGTGAATTTTTGTTTTCTGCTTGAGAAAAAATCCCACAGTAACTGCTGTGATGTTGCACACAGCTTACAAGGACAATCCTATTGGATAAACTCAAGTGTACAAGTTGTTTTCTCATTTCAAAAAGGGTGAAATATTGCTTGATGACAAACCTCATTCTGGACATCTGTCAAATTCCCAATTGGAGGAAAATGTTGACTCATAAAGAACTCAAGTAGAAAAAAATATTTGAGTAATGTTGATGGCAACATATGTACAAGTATGCTTAATATAATTGAATGATGAGTTATAAGATTTGTAAGAACTTCCCAATAAAATGATTAATTTGAAAAAGAAGAAAGAAAATGTTGTCTTGTATATGGAGTTTATTTAATCAGGTCAGTCTGTTAATCTTTCTATTAAGAGATTCATAAATGACAGTGTAAAAGTGCATGGCAAAAAAGTCCAATTTCAATGTAAGATATGACAGAACAATAATAATTATAAAGTATTGAGGGTTGATGGGGAAGGGAGAGCAGGGGAAGAGGGGAAAGGATGGAAAAACCGATACCAAGGGCTCAAGGGAAAAGGCAGATGATAGCAGCAGACGTGAGAAGGTGCTTGGCACAGTATGTTTATTTATGTATTGTGAAAAATGATGTATGAGCCCCTAATAAAATGATTTTTAATTAAAAATATTTGTGGTTGAAGGGGGACTGGATTTGCCACAACAACAATGTACCTGCTCCTGCAGCCATCTCAATATGCCAGTCTTTACCAAAAAACAAAAAACAAAAAAAACAGCATGTTTCTCTTGCCACATGTACATTACTTATCTGACCTTGGTCCATGTAACCTCTTTTTGTTTTGGCAAATGAAAATGGGTATGGAAGGATAATGATTTGACGACTTAGAAGAAGTGAAGAAAGAAATGAGGGAGGTAATTTCTGCTACCAGCAGTTTGAAAAATGTTTCCAACAGCAGTTTAGACAAATGTATGAAGTATAATGAAGAGTACTTTGAAGGTGATAAGGTTATATTGTAAAAAATATTTAAATAGATAGCATTAGAAAAACATATCCATTTTGGGCGGTGGAGTAGGGGAGCTGCCTCATATGAGCAAGAACCAATTGTAGTGAAGAGAGAAGCTTAAGCCACCCTTAAAGAATTAACAAAAAAATAAGGCTCTGGAAATTCATGGAAAACCAATTAAAATGTTTCAGCAAGCTAATGAAGAACTGGAAGCACACACTAGTTATATTAATCTGGGAAGACTAGAGAAACAATTCATAAGTGTGCATATGTATATAATACAGAGTTCTATATAAAGGGTGATTGTACATTAAGAAAACATCCCAGCTCAATCCAGATCAAGTTCTTAAGTCCGATATTGGCCCTTATGTCTGAGAGCAATCTACACAACCCTTCAGACTCACAAAACAAATGCAATGACGCCAAATGGAGGACCATCACAAGTCAGTGGATAGAGAGTTTTTGGATCCAGTGGTGTTGTAAGCTTCTCAGTGCTGACAGGAGTCCCCTCCATGAGGTTTCTCTAGATCCACATTTCTTGCTGCATCAGGGGAGGTCTATGTGGCTTCTCCTCAGGACGTCTCCCAGGGAGCCAGCCTTGTCAGTCGAGTCTCTCACGCAGTGAGCATTGTCAGTAGCAAGTTCCAAGGAAATGAAACGAAGAGATAGTGTCTCTGCCTCCAAGAAAGAATGCCCGCATTTCCCAGAACTCTCAGAGAAGAAGGCCACGCCACACAGAGGTCTCATTGGCTACCTCCAGATTGACAAACTAGACTGCACAAACTAGACTACACTCTTAATCCTCAAATTGATACCAGATTAAATGACTGCCACACTTGTCTATGCCAGGGAATTTGTAAGATAGCTATTTGGTCAACTGACAGGATGATGTATAGATTTGTACCCATTCTCACAAAAGGTGACCAAAAAGAAGGCTCAAATTTTAAAATACTATCATTATTATCACATGCACATAAAATTTTATTGAAGATCATCCAACAATGGGTTCATGGGGAAAGGGAGGGTGGGGGAAGGTGGGGGGAAATGAGAAACTGATACCAAGGGCTAAAGTAGAAAGAAAATCTTTTGAAATGATGATGGAAACAAATGTACAAATGTGCTTGACACAATGAATGGTTTGTGATGAGAGCTGTATGAGCCCCCAATAAAATGACTTTTTAATCAAGAAAGTTGCTCTTCAAAGTAATATCCTTTTATAACCATCCTTTTCAATCTGTATGCTGAGCAAACAACCAGAGAAGCTGGAGTCTATGAAGAAAAACTTGGTATGGGGATCAGAGAAAGACATATGAACAAAGTTAGATATGCAAAGGTCCTTGATGACAGTGGGAAGACTTGAAGCACTTGCTGATGAAGATCAAAGATTCTAGCCTTCAATCACCTTGAGTAGGAAGGTGTACCTGATCCAACTCGTAGTATCTTCAATTACTGTATATACTCATATTTAAGCCAAGTTTTTCAGCATATTTTAAAACGATTGTGTGTTAACACTAGGTGCCTCAGCGGATATTCAAGTCGGCTTATACTCGGTATAAGTATATGGTACCTTATGTGCATGTGAAAATTAGGTGTTGAATAAGGAAGACAAAAGAATAATTGTTAAGCTTGAATTGTGTGGCTGGTAAGTGATATTGAAAATATCATGGACTGCTAAAAGAACGAACAGTTCTGTCTTGGAAGAAATATAACCAGAATGCTTCTTGGGCAAGCATGGCAAGAGTTCCTCTCATATATCCTTAGACATGCTATCAGGACTGACCAGTCTCTGGAAACCCACATCATGTTTGGTAAAACGAAGTGGCTGTACAAACAAAAAAGATCCTCGAGGGGCTGGGTTGACACGGTGGTTTTCAGCAGTGGCTGAAACATAAAAACAAGAGAATGACCCAGAATTGTTGCACAGATGTCCTTATGAGTCAGAACTGACTTAAAGCTACTACCAACAAGAATGATCAAAGAAAAAAAACTATATGCCTGTGGCAGTCATGTGCTTATGTTAATTTGATGATTGAAATGTAGGGGTGGAGTCTAGCCTGTTGAACTGGAGATAGTCCTTGAGTAGCCAATGAGGCCTCTATGTGGACATGACTTTCTCCTGAGACTTCTGGGAAATCTCGCAATATTTCCATCGTGAAGATGAGAAGCTATCTCCCAGTTTGTTGGAAGTTAGTTCTCAGAGATGATGAATCACAGACAAGATGGCAGCATCTGAGAAGTTGAAGGAGTCGGAGGAGAAGCCACATGGCTTTGCCCTGATGGAGCCAGACCTCTGAAGCTGGAGAGGTCACATGGGGACCCCTGCCAGCAATGAGTTGCTTCTGCCACCACTGGATGCTGTTGATGGACCCTGAGTCCTGGAAGCGAGGAGCCATGGGGAGACTTCTACCAGCATGAGGATTTTGCGCCCACATTATAGACATTATAGACTGGTGTTGGGCATGTGGGTTAATATTGGACTTGTGATTTTGAACTGGACTAGGTTGGGATGCTTTCTCAGTGTTCCATTCCTTTTGTATATAAACCCTTTCCTTATATCCATATGCTTGTCTATGAGATTTGTTCCTCTAGTCTACCCAGACTAACACAATGTCTTATCAAAAAAAATTTCTCTGCTTCTCACTACCTTATTTATGCCAAGTTGAATTTTCTTCAACGACTTCAAAAAATATTACAAAATATTTAAGGAACAGAGAATCTGTTACACTAGGCATCAAAAACGTTTAAAATGTTTTGAAAAATTCATTCCTTCTCATGTGATTCTACTCACTACTTTTGATAAAGACATGTTTTGTTATTTTGTTTATATGCATTGGATTTGCTATTTTTATCAAATAAATAATGATGAAAGATTTTTTTTAATTTTTTGTTTAATTTCTAAGTTAGAGAAATGTAGGAAAATATAACCTTCATTTTAAAAGGGTTTTACTGTTTATAATAAAATGTAAGACTTTAAAGAAAACGTTTTTTAAGATCATTTTATTGGAGGCTCTTACAACTCCTATCACAATCCATCCATCCACCCATTGTATTGCCATCATGATTTTCAATGTATTTTCTTTCTACTTGAACCCTTGTTATCATCTCATCTTCTCCCTTCCCTACCCTTCCTCCCTCCTGAGCTGTTGATAATTTATAAATTATTAGTTTTTTCATAAATTATTAGTTTTTTCACGTCTTACACTGACCACCACTGTCTCACATCACCCATTTGTTTGTTGTCCATCCCCCCTAGGAAGAGTTTATATGCAGATCATTGTGACCAATTCCCGTCACCTTTTCTTTACTCTCCTGGTATCACTACTCTCATTATTGGTCCTGGGGGGTTTATTTGCCCTGAATTCCCTGTGTGTCCAGCTCTTATCTGTACCAGTGTACATGCTCTGGTCTAGACAGTTTTTTACAATGGAATTGGGATCATGGTAGTGATGGGGAGAAAGCACTAAATAGCTAGAGGAAATGTGCATGTTGCCTCAGTATTATACAACACCCCAACTCACTTGTCTCTTCCTTGTGACACTTCTGTGAGAGGATGTCCAATTGGCAACAGTTGAACTGTGGGTCTCCACTCTGTGCTCTTCCTCATTCACATTGATGTGGGTTTTTTGGTTGTTGTTCTGGGTCTTTGATGTGTGATACCTGATCCCATCAACACCTCATGATCACACAGTCTGGTATGCCTCTTTCATGTGGGCTTTGCTACTTCTCAGTTAGATGGCCACTTTTTTATCTTCAAGCATTTAAGACCTCAGATACTCTATCTTTTGATAGTTGGACACCACCAGCTTTCTTCACCACATTTACTTATACACTATTTTGTCTTCAGTGATATGTCCAGAAGGTGAGCAAGACAGAAAGCTGGGTTGTCAGAACAAAGTGTTCTTGCACTGAGGGAGTACTTGGGTAGAGGCCCAATGTTCATCTGCTACCTTAATACTTAACATATAAGTATACGCACTTAGATCTATTTCCTTATGTTATATAAACTATATATTTACATATGCATGTTGCTGTATTTAGACTTCTACAAATATCCAGCGCTTCCTACCACTTTCCTCCATTTCCTCAACTGTGCTCTTGTCTCACTATCATGAGTGTCAGTAATGCGTCTCAGCTACAATGTCCTTCATCAACCCCACCTGGCATCCTCAACCCTCCCCACCATTGATTTTAGATCACTTGTTTTCCCCTCGTGTCTGGGTTTGCTAAAAGCTCCTTTCCTTTTCTTTTCAATGATTTTATTGGGGGTTCTAACAGGTCTTAAAACATTCAATACATCATTTATATCAAGCATATTTGTACACATGTTGCCATATTCATTTCCAAATATTTTCTACTTGAGCCCCTGGTATAAGCTCCTCTTTCCCCCTCATTTTTTTATAAATCATTTTACTGGGGACTCATACAACTCCCATCATGATTCTTACATACATCAATTGTATGCATACCATCTTTGCATACTTGTTGCCATCATCACTCTCAAAAAATCCTCCCTCCACTTAGGCCCCCAGTACCAGGTCCCCATATTTCCCTTCCTTCCTCTCCCCTTCTCCCACATGAACTCTTAATAATTTACAAATTGTTATTACTTTTTCATATCGTACACTGTTCAATGTGTCCCTTCACTCACTTCCCTGTTGTTCATACCCTAGAATGGAGGTTATATGTAGATCCCTGAAATTGGTTCCCCTTTTCTATGCCACCATACCTCCACTCTCCCAGTATCACCACTCCTACCACTAGTCCTGAGGGATCATCTATCCTAAATTACAGCTCCTTTCCTTTTAAAGAATCCTAAATGCAGAAGTTTAAGAGTTACTTAGTTAGAAAATCATTTCAGATAAGTTTTGACATTCTAATTGACTACTAACATATGTTTTCTTTTCTCATTATTGAATTGGAGTTTTACTGAAATTGCCCTTACCTTTTTCCATTCTTCTGTATTTCATTCCAGAGAAGCATCTTGCTTTTATTTTATTTGTCTATAGCTCACTACAAATAAGAGACATTAGAGTAGAAAGATATTTCACCTTTAGGGACATTGTGCCAAAAGGTAGATTTGTGTCTGAAGTTGCCAGTTGTCTCTTTTTCACATATAACTTCTCAATAACCAGTTGTCAGAAAAAAATACACAAATTTAACACATATATTGTCAAAATAAATATTATTCACTAGAAAACGTTCAGTTTGATGGAAAAATACAAAACAATGACAATTCACTGCCATTGAGTTGGTGCTAATTCACAGTGAGCTTATAGAATAGGGTAGAACTACTCTTTAAATTTCAAAAACTGCAACTCTCCCCTGTCTCCCGCTGAGTGGCAAGAGGCTTCCAACAGATGACTTTGTTGTTAGCAACCCAATTCTTAACCACTACTCTACCAGGGATCCTAGATGTGACCAATGAAATATAAATAATAAGGCCACTTCTGTGAAAGCTGTAATGAATGCGTGATATCAAAAATGGAGCAGATATCTTGCACAAAAAGATGGAGTCATATATCAAATATACAAAAGCAATGTGGAAAGAGCATGGGACCCTACTCCATGTAATATTTTAGATATAAACTGCTGTCAATTTTTGTGAGAAGGAAACAAATTTCCAATTTGAAAATACCACCATAACTTGAGATTTTCCATTACAGGTCCCCAATTCTAATTTTAATTGAGAAATGACTCCCGCACTGCTAAAGAAAAAGGATTTTTAATCGACCTTTTTGAAATTTGCCTACTGTCAATATTACTAATGTTTCATTACCTATTGCACGTTTCAAGATAGAAGATCACTAATGCAGGTGAAAATGGCAATGCAAAATTTCTTGTGGTATTTAGAGATCTTATTTCTAAAGTGCATATCAACACAAAGTCACTGATATATATATATATATATATATATATGTGTGTGTGTGTGTGTGTTTGTGTACATATATATAAGCTGAATGGAAATCTTCATAAGTAACTCTCAATCACAATATCATTAGCACATGTATATATACATGTGTGTACACAATCATACTTGGTATTTTATTTTATTTGTTTCAAAGCATATTTGTCCTTATTTATAATTAATCATTACTCAATACTACAGCAATAACTAAGGTAAGATTACCAGCACTGAAAATGAGTGATCCATTTTCTCTTCAATGTAGAACTAAAAAAGTTTTAAATGATACAATATCTGCGTAAACATTCGATTCAACTCACCATGCTTTCTTCCGATGAAGATGAGTAGGGTTACAAGGAGAAAGCAATGTGATGATAAGGCTCTATTGGTACAGAAAGCAATGAACTAGCTCCACATGCACAAGCCCCTGTTGTCCTGATTTTCCTCCACAATTCTATATTGCTTTCTAGAGAAAGTTCCTTAGTGTCCTAGTCAATGTCATCATGAAACCTCTAATACTACAAATAAAACTACCCTGGAACATAAAATAAATGTTATTTTCATTTCTCTATCCCTTTAATAACTCAAGATATTGTCTACCTTTATTAGTATAGAGACCAGTGAATTTCTTCCATGTTACTATGAAATTCCATAGTTAAAATGAGTTCAGAATATTGGTGAGAAGATTAGAGAACTTAATTAGCCCACGAAGGAGCTCTGGGGCAGAGTGGTTATGTGTTGGGTTGCTAACCATAAGGTCATTAATTCAAAACGACCATCTACTCCGCGGGAGAATGAAGAGATTTTCTCCTCTCATAAAAAGTTGAAATCTGGGGCTGAGCCCTGGTGGCATAGTGGTTGAGTGCGGGACTGCGGCCCACGAGCTTGGCGTTTAAATCCAGCGAGGGCTCCCCAGGAGCAAGGCCGGGTAGCTCCCACGACCACCAGAGGGCAGTAATACACCCCCCACCAAAAAAAGTGGAAGTCTGGAAACCCACAGGGAGAGTTCAACCGTATCTTACAGGGTCACTACGAATCCGCATCGATTTGGTGGCATTGAGTTTGGTTTGGGAATTAGCCCTCTAGTATCACTGCCCTTTTCTTTCTTTGAACTATTTTATTATTTTATTTTTTGACATATACTTTCTGTTATGTCATAAGCTTTCAGTGATATTATTTACCGTAATATAAAAGCACTGCACAAATTAATGGTAAATTGAAACTGGAAATGCACAATTCATATTCTATCTCTTAAAAAACAGTGACAAAAGAGTTCCTTTTATCTTTGTTGACTGCAAACATAATCTTTTAAGTCTTTCTTAAGCAGTAAGATAAAAAATATTTTAGGTTTGGCTTTCAGGCTTCCTTTAGGACTCTTTGCAACTATGTTAGATCTTTTTATCTAGCTTATCTGAATGATGTCTTTCAAAGAGATTACTCTTAAAGGAAACAAACAAGAAATCTACTTATGCACACTCTTCTTTCAGTGAATGACAGTTATGCTTTAATTTAATTCATTGTATCTCTGCCCACTGCATTGATCTTATGTCTATTTCTGCGCAAGTTAACTTATTTTGATATTTTGTGTCATGAATCACGATAGGAATTTAATTAAATTGATATATTAACTGTGCTGTAATTGCCGCTGAAGTATTGTAAATGTCAGGCCACTCTGCTCTCATCCCAGATGATGACTGGAACGGAGAACCTGCAATGCGGCAGAATCTTTACGAAAACACATAGACAAGAACAAATAGCCAGCTGATACCAATGTTACCCTGGATCTTAAATCAGATATGTAGATAAAAATGGTAGCTGCATTGGCAGAATACTTTATGTTGTCAAATATATTATATCTTTTTCAAATACAGAAGATATTTTTGCCCCTCAAATTTTCTAATGCTCCCATGTTAAATGTTGGCTGTGTTCCTGACCTTATTATTGATAAACTGTCAGCAAATATAAATGATATTTACTAGTTAAGACTCTCACCTTAAAAAAATGATAACTTTAAGAGTATATAGTGTTCTTCCAGTATTCCCTAGTAAGTTGATTTTCAAAATTAATTCTGAAATTTTAATTTGATTATATTCCAAAAATATTTCTCACAAAAAGAAAGCGACCACTCTAGCCAAAGAATTAGCTGCACACACTGGAAGTATGACTATTTTCCTTGAGCTATTTATTGATGTGCTAGCATACTACTGATTTCTTGAGATGCTAAAATAGCAAGCTATTTATAGTTAATATGGTATATAATAATGAAAAACATGTTCACACAAATACTTTGACATACCAATGCTTTAGTTTGCAAACAAATATCAGCTTTTAAACTTTTACATTTATTATTTTGGATTATTCAGTTATGCTATAGCATACCTTAAAACTATTTGTGAAGGTTTTACAGAATTTCCATATATCCCACACCTCATTTCTTCTAGCGTTAATACTTTTCATTTGTGCAGTATTCATATCACAATTAATTTACCAATATTGACACAATATTATTAACATGAATCTGTCTTTTATTTATAATTTCTTCTATTCCAACATCCCATCTGGGATATCATATTCATTCATTTTCCATGTTTATTTGTGAATCTGTGTCATTTCCTCCTTCAAATATTCCTCCTTTTTATACCTTGATCAATTCAGGTATATACTGATTAGAGTTTCGTAAGTATCCCTCCATATTTTCTAACAATTTCTTCAAGACTAGACCAAGGTGATGAGTTTTGAGAAGAAAACTGGAAAAGAATTTCCATTTTAAAAGCATCTTATTAAGGGTATTGTGTTCATCTGGATAGACTAGGAAAAAAAAGTTCATAAACATGCATATGTATAAGAAAGAGTTCATATAAGAGCAATTGAATATTGAAAAAAGCATCCCAACACAATCCAGTCCAAGATCATAAATCTGAAATTAGCCCATATGTCTATACCAATCCATAAATTCTCTTCTGACTTAAATAAAACACATATAATGATGCCAAATGTAGAAGGACCACAAGCCAGTGGGTAGACAGCTTTTGGAGCCAGTGGTGTTGTAAGCATCTCAGTGCTGGCAGAAGGCACCACGTGACTTTTCTAGGTCCAGGTTTCTTGCCAAATCAGGGTAGGTTCATGTCGCTTCTCCTCAAGGATGTCTTGTAGAGTCAGCCTTGTCAGTCAAGTGTCTCCAAGGGATTGAGAGTGTGTCTTCTGCTTCCAAGAAGGGAGTACCAAATTTCCCAGAATTCTCAGAGGAGAAGGCCATGCCCACACAGAGATCTCATTGACAGGCTAAACTCCACCCCCTACACTCTTAATCCTCAAATTGACACCAGATTAGGTGACTGTCACAGTTATGTACGAGGAACATGATGACACTGTTGTTCGTTTGTTTTTGTTTGTTTTTTAATCAATTTATCGGGGGCTCGTACAACTCATCACAATCCATACATACATCCACTGTATGCAAAGCACATTGGTACATATGCTGCCATCATCATTCTCAGAACATTTTCTTTCTGCTTAAGCCCTTGGTATTAGCTCCTCCTTTTTCCACTCCCTCCCCTCTCCTCCCTTCCTCATGAACCTTGATAAATTATAAATTTTTATTATTTTGTCATATTGAACACTGTCCGATGTCTCCCTTTGCCTGTTGTCTGTACCCTTGGAAGGAGATTATATGTAGATACTTGTAATTGGTTCCCCCTTTCTACTCCACCTTCTCTCCATCCTCCCCGTTTCGCCCTGCCCACTGGTCCTACAGGGATCATCTGTCCTGGATTTCCCATATTTCTGGTTCTTATCTGGTCTGGTTCCTGGTTCTGTACCAGTGAACATCTTCTGATCTAACTGTATTTGTAAGGAAGAATTCAGATCATGATAGTAGGAGGGAGGAAGCATTCAAGAAATAGAGCATAGGTGCATATCTCATCATTACAACACTTATTCTGATTGGCTCATCTTCTCCCCACCACCTTTCTGTAAGGTGATGCATGACAGCATTGTTGATGAGGGGTTGGAGTTAGCATGTTTTAGGTTTCTCCACTGTAAAATCATTTTACTTTAACCCTTTAATTCTGTGTTCTATAAGAGAAAACCATGTACTCATACTTTTAAAATAATTTTTAATAACAGTATGGTGGGAAGCCTAAAGCTTTAAATATTTAGTAAGTAGAGTCATTGAAAATGAAAATATCATTCATAAATCTATGTCTAGAAAGGCAATAAAATTTTCCATTTTTAAAACTTGCCAAATTGATATTATAACATATTTAGGCTTTTGAGGGGTAAGGAATCTTCACTATTGTTTTCTTTGATTTTCCTTTGTAGCTTTGAATATTATAGATGTTTATGAGTCAAAAGAAAAAACAGAAATCTGGCTATCCTGCCTACTTCACCCCTACGCTCTTCCTCTTTAGAATTATTTAAGAAAAGTAAGGTGATGGAGATGGTCTTTAGCTAGGAAGAACTTCTGATTTTCTCTTTTAAGTTTTTTAATGATAAATTTCATTATTTTAAAATTGGTCTACATATTCAAGTTTTCTCTCACTAAAACTACATATTTATTTCTGCTTTATTTTAGAACATATACTATGAGTCTGGTAAAGGGGTTAATAGTCAAGTTGCCTATATTTTTTTACATTAAATTTATTATAGCTCATTAGACTTAATAATAATTGCATTGAGGAAGATTAGTGAAAAATGTAGTGAAATCTGTTGCATCAACTAACTATGTGCCCACTAGAAATAATTTCACTGTTCTCAGTTCTTGTTAGAATTATGTCATACACTGGATAAAATATTTCACATCTTCCATAAGATATTAAAATGAAATGTTCTATTCAAGCGTTTGTGAAACTGCGTAATTACAGTATCAGGAACCGAGACAATTTTCTCCCTTAGGTCCAGGTATCCCAATATTCTTTCATCAGAATAATTGTCATTAGTTGAATCAGTTTTGACTCATGGTGACCTTATGAATAACAAAATGGAATATTTCCCAATTTTGCATCATCTTTACAACCATAGGTGATTTTGAGCCCATTTTTTCAACTATCCTGTCTACACACACCATAGGGAAATTCCCTGGGTTTTGTTGACACTCTTCCAAACATGGTGTGCTGTTTCACCATTGCTGAAGACTTTTCCAAAGACTTACCATTCTCATTTCTAAGGAACAATTTTGTTATGTATCTTCTAAGACTGATTTTTTCACGGTTTTACAACCCAGTGTATATTGAGTATTCTTCATCAAGACCATAGTTTGAATATATCAATTCTTATTTTTCTTTTTCAGTGTCTATTCTCTGAATTCACGAGATGATTGAAAATACATAGCTTGATTCAATAGCACATTAGTTGCCAAAGCATTAACCCAGAGTTCTAAATAATATTCCTACATAAAATATACCTTATATAAAGTATATGTAAAGTGAAAAGATAAATAAAACTTTTATGGCCTTGCTTATATTTTGCAATAACTGCTCAGCTTCATAAAGGAAATGAAAGTATAAACGTGACTGTGTTTGTCATCAAACAAATCTTATTTTCTAAGATAGAAATGCAATTCAAATCTTCCACACACTAAGAATTTCTTTCCAAAATTTAATTAATGGCTTCGGAATCATGATCAGAAAAATTGATACTAGGTTAAAAATTGTTATGCACATTTGCATAATAATGTTGAAAGACCATGTTGTGCCACATGGCCATTAACGTAGACTTATTCTTCCAAGAATACTTATCCAGAATACTTTTGTGAAGATAAACAAACACAGTATAGCTAACCTACTCTTCAATATTCTTTAGACCCTAGCTATCAACTGTTAGGTGAACCAATGAATAGTATATGTGCACCAAACTGGAAGAGCAGAGAAATTTCATAAGCAAAAAAATAGAGAAAGTTCACACATGAATAAAATGTTTGTGAATTTAATGCCACTACTTATTGTCAAAACAAAGATACTTTACTTCCTATACTAGTGAAGGTAAACATCTTCATCAGGGGTGCTTTTTTATCTAATCTGATTATGTCTATATTGCATAATCACAATTGATTGTTGTTTACATTTCTGTGTAATTCAGGTGTGTAGCTCTTTTACTTGTAATGCTATGTCCTGTTTATCACTTTTTCTGAATGATGCCTTTACAGGCATCTAAGTTAAAGAAAATGCCAAAACAATTGCTGATACTAAAAGCATTTGACATTTGAAGAATAAAGCTGAGTTGTACAGAATATCAAGGGATGTAAAAAAATTTTTTCTGAATATCCATGGATTTTTCTGAGAAGTTATCATGTCTTGAAATAAATTGTAGTATTTGACTTTTATTTTAAAGCTGTAGTACCTAAATAATTGTAGCCTTCCTATTTGTGGTAGTAGATTTTTAAAGATTATATATAATAATCAAAGACATAAGCAGATGTCTGCATATCCTCGAGGTATTCTGTGTTTAAATAAAGTTTTCCTAAATAAAATTACTTTCCACAGGCATGCATATAGTTCAATTTACAAACTAAGAGACAGGCTTCAATCAAGATATGATTGACTAAAAATATTTATCTCTTCCTAGCTAAATGCCCATCACTGCTTTATTTCACACTTTTTATGAAGGATAGTCTGATTACAGCTATGAAGAGAAAACAATTTACTCAGAAACAAAGACAATCATTCACTGGGACGAGTAGAACCAGCAGGCTGGCATCTGTGAATTATGTAAATAGAGAAGTAGAAGACACCGAGGTCCCAATAAGCAACCTCTTTTCAGAGAGAAAGGGGAGTGGAAGCAAGACTCTTCTCAGATCATTATTAAAGTTGAGAGGGCACTTACTCCCAGGGTGCATCTCAGGGAGGATGAGTTTGGTTGGGCTTGTCTCCTCAAGTGGAAATTTAAGTGTGAATTAAAAAATGACATGCTGAGTTTTAGGAACGGTTTCTTCTGTTTTTGTCAAAGAGCAGCATTGGTTAGAGGGCAACATGTCATTGATTTTGAAGCTTCAATGCACTTTTTATACCCTTCCAGTGAATAGTAAGTGGTTTAATGCTGTTTGTGATAGAAACTTTATGAATAATGTTAATAAATAGCATTTGCACTGCTGCTCCCTTAATGTGACAGAATGCTGCCACCTGCTCCTTAATATTTTTGATTAGCAATAAAACAGAGTCCCTACTTCAGAATAAAACCATTAAACTGATTTGCAAAAGAAATATGTCTGTATATGTACAACTTGTGCATATGCAGATTTTTCCTAAATTAAATAATATGTAGAGTATTCATAGCATTTAAGATAATTGAAAGATCTCATACTAATGAAATTTCATGACAAGTGATGTTTTATACAAGATTTTTTTAATGTGATGCAATAAAGTTAGTTCTATGTGGGACAGTATAAGTGGAAAAGTCTGTTTAATAATGGAAGGTAAGCTATATTCCTACCAACTCATGCCTATACTACATAAGTGGTAAACTTGATTTACTGCATATTCGATCAACTCCATTTATAGACCAGGTGACATTCAAACTTTCCACACTGATGACCTGTAAAATGCAATTAGAGCTTTGCTTAGTGAGTGTCTGGAATTGCTAAATTCAAAATCATGACTAAGCTTTTGAAATGTGGGATTGAAAATCTGGATATTTGTGAAGGAGACAATTTTTTTTAATACCCTACAGTTCCGTAAGAAAATGCAATGTTTTAAACTAAGGAAGTAGATAAAAAGAACATGAGAAAAGGGGGAAAATATAACTGCTATTTGAAGCACGTACTATGTGCCTAGCACTGAATAAATAAATTCCTACTTCAGAATTTTCCATCCTCATAACAGCACTACAAGGTAGGTGTGTTGTGTTAGTCCTTGTGTGTTTTCTTTTTATTTATTTGTAACAAAAATGAGTGGTGCCTTAGGAAAAACAAAATTGCTCACCCAAGAAAGCATGTGAAATCTCACTGGTCATAGACATATATGAGAGTTATATTGTTTATAAAGCAAATAAGTAAAGGGCTAATACAATGACAATGGTAAAACCGTCTTCACTACCTTTAGACCTGTTGTAAATATATTTTTATATAGCTCTTAGTTCTAAGTTCAATGATGCAAAGAGATACAAAGCAACACAAAAAGAAGAATAATATTACAAAACGATCAATGGGAAAATCCAAAAAGGAATATTGAATGGAAATTACAATCCCGGAGAAATGGATTCCCTCCTCCAGAGCTGACTGGGCCCACAAAGCACTTTCCATCATGACAGTAAATTCCAGTGCTTTGGTTCTGAAATATGTGACGTTGCAGACTTCTGCAAGAGTTTTGTCTATTGGAAGCTAAAGTGAAGGAAGCCAAAAACAGCCAATTCACTGCCATGGAGTTGAGGCCGACTCATAGTTCTTCTAAAGGACAGGGCAGAGCTGTCCCCGGGGAGTTTCTGAGACTGTACCTCTTTACAGAGTAGAATGTCCATCATTGTCCTGTAGAGCACCCAGGGGTTCCTAACTGCTGGCCTTGAGTATGCAGCCCAACATGTACCCTTTATGCCACCAGGGTTTTTTGCAACAGAGTAAGAGCCCCAAGAAGTGAGGAGCTGTCCATTCAGTTCCACGGCATCCCATAAGATGGAGATGGCAAACTTCTCTGAGCATTGCTGGCATGTTACTCCAACTCTCTATGAAAGCACAATCATTTACTTTTTAAAGCGACAATACCACACCTATAATATGTAGATAAAGTTTTCTAGTCAATTCTAATAGCTCATACTTGTCATAAGCCTTATGAAAAAGGATGGCTTCCCCCTATTTTTTCTTAGGGGTTGGGGGTGGGAATGGGCCAAGGAGTGACAAAGTGCTACTTCTTGTGGCATCAAGAAGAAAAGAAAAAGAAAAGAAAGTAACGCACAATAGCAGGATGTAGAAACTCCAGCGGCCTCTTTAATAATTCTAACGTATGACTGCTGCAATAATGCTGCAGCAAGGAAAGCTGCCTTTTCATAGAACATTTGTGGATAATTGAACTCCTTCTCATTGTTTGAAAGGTCATGAGGTTTGAGTGGGCTCTTTTTCTTTTGGTAAATTATTCAGTTTGAGTATTTATTGGCCTGTCACAAGGAAAGTATTGTATGAACTGTCTTTGTGTTCTTCAATGTTTCCTAATTTGATTGTGCTCTTTTCTGTGCGTAACCTCAGCAGAAAATTTCCATCTCTCTCTTTCAAATTCCAGAATCGGAGCTTCTCATCTTTACTCTTTGCTGCATAGATCAGGCTCATGGATCAAATAGACACGAGTTAAGTCGATGAGAAAGAATTACAATACTGATTGAATAGAAAGTTTTTGTTTGATTTTGTTTTAAGCCTGATCAGAGCATTTTTATTAATAGTATGTTAAAGTAGTATTTAAAGGGAACATGCAACAGGGAAGATGGATTGTGTTAGTCCGGGTAGGCTAAAGGAACAAATTTCAAAGACACGCATATAGCTATAAGGAAAAGGTTTATATGCAAGAGGAACAGGACATTGAGCCCAGTCCAGTTCAAAGTCATAAGTCATGTGCCCAAAATCAGTCTATAAAGTCTCCTTCTGACTCATAAAGTCACAGGTCAGTGGGTGCAGAATCCCGGCGCTAGCAGGGCTCTTCGCTTCCAGGGCTCAGGGTCCATCAACAGCAGAAGCAACTCATCACTGGCAGAGGTCTCCATGTGGCCACCCCAGCGTCAGAGGTCTGGCTCCAACAGGGCAAAGCCATGTGATCTCTCTGCCGCCTCCAGCTTCTCGGACGCTGCCAGCTTGACTTGTCCGTGATTCATCATCTCTCTGACTAACTCCCAACAACTGGGGAGGATGGCTTCTCATCTTCACGAGGGAAATATCATGAGATTTCCTAGAAGTCTCAGGAGAAAGCCATGCCCACATAGAGGCCTCATTGGCTACTCAATGGCTATCTCCAGATTAACAGGCTAGACTCCACCCCTACATTTCAATCACAAAATTAACATAAGCACATGACTGCCACATGTACTAAAATTTTGAAGCTGTTTCTGGTATGAGAATATATTTAGACATCTACATTAAAATAAACCAAACCCAGTGCTATAAAGCTGAGTCTGATTTAGGCTGACTGCAGAGGGTTTTTAGGGCTGGGAACTGTGACAGAATAGATCACCTCATCATTGGGAGGGGCTGCTGGGTTTGAACTGTCAGTCTTGAGGATCCTTGATTACAATAGCAAAATCTGCATTCCCCACCCACATTGTCCCAAAGCAGTAGCAGCATAATATGTACCCATGTTGTTCTATTGTCACTGGAACAAACCAAGATCTAAATACTAATATTAAATTTGGGGTAAAAATGAGGGCATTCATTAATAGCACAACAGTATTGCTGTACAACTGTTTTGGTCTTTCCATTTTATAGAATCCTGTTTTGTGTGTTCAATTCTGTTGAAAGGGAGCTTAAGCAGAGAATAAAAGGGTTAAAAGAGATAAATAGGTGGCTGAGTTTGAGAAGATGCATTTCATACTTTGCTCTCATTTCTTGCTAATCACTCTAAATCCATACGAAGCACTTATGGTTCTAAATAGCACATTCCATTGTTTTGTTCTCTATTGTTTTTAGGAGAGATTAAGTAACTGTACCTATCTAGAAGATACTGTGTATCTTCATTTAACTTTGATCACTGCTTCTGAATGAAGAACTGGAAATGCAGAGAGGTAACTCATCCTCCCAAGGTACCAGTTCTCAAAAATGAAAAGAACAAGATTTGGATTCAGGTTAAATTACATCAAAATTTAGACTGTATTTTCTTGCTACAAAAATCAGATTGTTTTAAGACCAAGTGTGAAGATGGGAATGATGCATTAGGTTGTAAAGGTCCTCCAGAACATCAGATTCTACTCATTAAAAATATTCAATAGATAATGATTTCTATGAAAATATGAAGATCACCAAGAAGTCAACCAATTTCCTCCTGGCCCCCTTGCCTTTGTGAAATATGGCTACCTCACTCTCCAAGTCTCATATTAGCCTCATCTCTGATGATTTCACTCACATTTGTTTTACTACCTATATATTCTGCTCATTATTTCATTCCTTCTTTGCCTATCAAATTCCATTCATCTTAAATCCTTGATGATCTGAAATACTCTTTAATATGTGGAGAGACCAAATCACAAACTGCTGTGAACTCCCAACAACTTTCTTGCAAACTGCCTTTGAGTTTGATATTTGCCACATTCATCTTGACTCTAGACATGGCTCTGTCAGAACACCTGCAAAGTTAATCTGCAGTGTGTTTATTGACCTATGGTTGTCAACATTTTGTGATAAATATGTCAAAACCCAATGCAGGAGATAGCTTAGTGAATCAGAAATCTAGTCTCAGAGGGTGGAAAAAATACATTTAGCAGTTGTCATTTTGTTCCCAGGCTCTTTATTTCTATTGGAAAACTGTCTCCTCTTGATACTTCTAACTTGTGAAACTTCATAATGGTTGTGATAGGTAGGTTTACTTTGTCAACAAGGTCAATGAACATATGTGGGATTAACTGAAGGATGGAGAGATAAGTGGTTCGTTGAGCCTCGTCATTCCTGTTCTCTTTCTCTTTGATCATCGGACAAGTGTGTGGCTGTCTCGCTTGTTCTGTGCCTCCATTTACAAGCTACACTCCCAGTGGGACACCTAACCTGTGGGCTGTGCGCTGTGAGTTGAGGTTCCTTCAAGATCTGCTTGGCCACTATACTGGAATATACATCTCTTAAGCTGGGGACTGTTGGCCTCTGTCATTTGGCTGATTGTTGGTAAATGCCTTGCTGTTTACTACCTGTGGCTGCATAGCCTGAATTACTTTGCACAGGACTACCTGGTGGCCCTAAAGGCTTGAAGTACTGCCAGTGTATTAGCTGTCTCATGGTAGTACTGAGCCACTTGTCCTATCTTATAGTTTAACTAGCTGTTTATTTCTTATGATATATATACATATATAATTATTAGTGTCCTGGTTTTGTTTCTCTAGAGAACCCTGTCTAACATAGTGGTCCATACGTCCTTTGGGCTTATTGAATCTGACTTACTTTACTAACCTTCACCTGTTGCCCTGAGATCTCTGGCTTTGTATTAGCTAGAGAATTACTATTTCAACATAGGCAAACCCTCATTCTATGCTGGCTTCTTAAAGCTGTATGGGAAAACACCTCAATAATTAGCCTTCTCATTTTATCATAAAATTTGATATATTGAAGTTTTATGAAGAGTTCAAGTCAGTGATTCTTCAATGTACTATAAGTAATTGACTGAAGGCACTCATTGGTTTTACAGTTGCATGCGAGCTTTTATACAGGGTTCATGGTATCTTCATGTAGATGTCTTTTGCACTGCTAGGTTTGACACAGAAGCTGGATTCAGATTGGACTGGTGATTGAATGCCTGCAAATAGCTCCTCTAATCAGGGAAGGGGATGTCTCAGTGCATTTTAACTTCTTGGGTATCTGACCTACAGAGAGAATGTTAAAAGCTGGAAAATATAGCAGCTGAAGTTACCTGTGTCTTTATTTCTGTTCTGGTCACTGAAAATGTCACAGTTTAATTTCTACTGTTTCTTATTGGTTCAAGCATTCATTAAGTTCACCAAGATTGAAAGAATTGGGGCAGAGAACCTACTTCTCAATCAGGGAAGTTTCATAAGATTTGTAGCTCTTCTTAATGTACCATAGTTTCTATTTTCTGTAACTATTTCCCTCCCAAATTTTTCTCAAATTTTGTGTTTTGATTTTGAAACTGGATATATGAGCTGTTTTGTTATATTAAATTATATTTAATTAAGTTAAATGAATTGATTGTTTTGAATTATAGTTAATTAATTATGTCACAATGTCTTTAATTAATATGGATTAATTAATTAAATTAACAGATGATAAAACATTTCTAACTAAAATGTAACCAAAGACATAAAAGACATATACAAGGAAAACTACCTTACATCAAGAGATCTACATAAATGGAAAAATATATCTTGGCCATGCATTGGTATTGCAACATTGTAAAAATCTAATATTCCTCCAAATAGTCTGTATGTGTGGTGCAATACCACTACGATCCTCAACAGCATTCTCTACCTAAACCAATTATTGAAGAAAATGAGCAAAGTAGGAGATCTCCCAGTTCCTAATCTCAGAATTGAAAGTACTGTACAGAAACACTAGTCAAAAATCCTTTGTGGTGGAGTGAAACTTCTTGATGTGACTCTCCTACCAACTTTCCCTGCAATTCTTACCAAATGGTTGGGTGAACTATGCAAATAGGGCTTGTTTACTGTTAATAGAATTAATTGATAATTTTTATTATCTCCCTCCAGCTTTAAAGATGAGTCCATCTTTGAAGTAGGAGCAGAGAGGGAAAGTTCAAGAAAAGAACACATTCCAGATTTCTCTATGTATTCATGAAGGCTGAAACCAGAGGCAACAGACTCTATGGCATTGAGCCTATGAAACTAAGCAAGAGGAGCAGCACTGGGATGATATGACTATGAGACACAGCAGCAGATGGTCTTGCTGGTACAAGGAGGCAGAGGCCAAGGAACTGAGACACTGAAGACCAGAAATACACTTGGTTGCTGGCGAGAATTGTTTTTCCTTAGCCCTCAAAGTGCTACCCTGTCCAATATTTCAAAGAAGTTTGTGCAGCAGATTTTCTCAATCTAATAAGTCATTTGAAGTCTTGATGGCTACTTCCATGGACACTGGCTGTGGATCCAAGTAAAACGAAATCCTTGGCAATATTGATACTTCCTCTGTTTATGAAATACTGGGTAGGGGTCCAGTTGAGAGGATGTGGCTCTTCTTTACATTGACTTGCAATCGAGACTGAAGGCTGCAGTGCTTTATCTTCATCAACAAGTCTTCTTGGCTTTCATAAATCTAGGATGTGTCAGATACATATTGCAAGTTGTTACTAAACCTCCCTCCAAGTCTGATGCCATATTCCTTATATAGTCCACCTTCTGATTCTTTGCTCAGCATAAAGACTGAGTCAATATGAAAGGATTCAACTCTGAAGCACACTTTTCCTGATTTTAAACATTCACTATTCCCTCATTCTGTTTGAATGATTCGTCCATGTACAGGTTCTGCATGATTGCAAGCAAGCATTATGTAATTCCCAATTTTCTGAATGCTATTCATAGTTTGTTATGATCAGCAAAGTTGATGCTTTGGCATAGTCAGTAAAACAAACATAAACCTGCTTCTGGTATTCTCTGCTTTTAGCCAAGATCTATCTGATGTCAGCAATTATAAACCCTCTGTCAATGTACTCTTCTGATTCCAGTTTGAATTTCTAACAACTCCCTTTTAATAGATCATTGTAAAACTTTTTAATTATCTTACATAATAATTTACCTGCATGTGCTATTAATTATATTGTTTTAAAATCTCCTTATTCTGTTGTATCATTTTACTTTGGAATGAGCATAAATATGGATCTGTTCTAGTCAGTTGTTTTTTCTTCTAACAGTCCATAATGCTTACAGTATTCTTAAAAAGAATCATAATTAAAATGAATGGATTCTACTTCAATTGTTCTCATTCATTTTCCTAATTTCAAGTGCATATGAGGCTATCAAAAATACCTTTGTTGGATCAGGTACACCTTAGGTCTCAAGGTGACATTCTTACTCTTCAATATTTTAAAGAGGTCTTGTGTAGCATATTTTCCCACAGTATTCTATCCTGTAATTTCTTAACCTCTGCTTCCATGAGCATTGTTTGTAAATCCAAGTAAAATGAAATAATTGACAACTTCAGTCTTTCCTCTATTTAGCATGATGTTATCAAGTAGTTACATTTTAAGGATGTTTGTTGTCTTTGAGTTGCATTCCAGATTGAAGACTTCAGTCCTTGGTCTCCAAATGCTTCAAGTCTTCCAACATTTCACCTAGCAAGATGTGTCAGCTGTGTATTGCAGGTTGTCAATAAATGGCCCTTCACTTCTGATGTGATCTTCTTGTAGTCCCTCTTCTCAGATAGTTCAATCTATAGATTAAATAAGTATCTTGAAAGGTTACAAGCCTGACACACATCTTTCCTGACTTTTATCCTTGCAGTATTCCTTGGTTCTGTTCAAACGGATGCTTCCTGATTCATATGCAGGTTCTACAAGAGCACTATGATTTGTTTTTCAATTTCCATTAGTCTTAGTGCTATTGATGGTTTGTTATGATGCACACAAATGCTTCGGTAGAGTCAGTAAAATACAAGTAAGCATCTTTTTTAAAAAATTAGTTTCTTCCAGCTAAGATTTGTCTATCAGTAATATTAATCCTAATAAATGTATATTGTCTTCTGAAACCAGCTTCAGTTTTTGGCAGCACCTTGTTTTTGGCAGGGGTGGCATCACTGCACTCTGGTGGGAGTGGAAGGTCCAGCCTTGCTCCTGGATAGCTGCTGCTGGATTTGAACTGCCAAGTCAGTGGGCTGCAGTCCCACACTAAACCACCAAGCCACCGGGGCTCAGTCAAACAGCACATTGTTAATGTCTTGCTTCAACCATTGTTGCAAATATGTTTGAAGCCATTGCACTCTTCAATAAAACTTTACTTGTATGTGATATTAATGATAATGTTTGAGAATTTCCATATCATGTTGGATTGACTTTCTTTGGTATGGTTACAAATATGAATATCTTTCATTCACTTTACCAGCTAACTATTTCTAGACATAAATGAATGCATACCTCCAATGCTTCATCACGTTGCTGTAATATTTGCTTTGGTATTCTGTCAACTCCTGGAGTCTTGTTTTTCACCAATGCCTTCAGCACAACTTGAGTATCTTCCCTCAGGACCATTGGTTTTTGATCATAATGTTATTTCTTGAAAGGGCTGAATATCGAACAGTCCTTTTTGGTAGAGCAACTGTGCATTTCTTTTATCTTTTGGTGCTTCTTTGCATAGATCAGTAATTTTCCCATAGAATATTTCAAGGCTTGAAGGTTTTCTTCAGTTCTTTCATCTTGAGATTTATTTAGCAAGTTCTTCCTTTGGGGTTTTGTAATGCTACATCTTTGCCTTTTTCATTATTACACTTTATCTTCTCAAGCTGCCTTTTGAAATTTTCCATTCAATTTTCTTTTTAACTTCATGTCATCTGTGTGCTTAAACTGCTCTATGATCAGAGCTAGTTACAGAGTCCCTCTTGAGATCCAAGCTGATCTTGTTTCTTTTCAGTCTTGTGAATGACCACGTACTTTCTTCATGTGTGAAATTCTTGATGTCCCTACAGCTTATGAGGTGTCTGTCATTAGTGTTCCAGATGTTCTCAAAGTCTGCTGGTGTATGCTCATTGTTGTATTTTACCTATTCTACACTTGTTTCATTTTCTTCAACTTGAGCCTGAGTTTACATGTGAATGATTAATGGTCTGTTCCACAATCAGTCCTTTGTCTTGTGTTGGATGATGATATTGAGAAGACAGGAGGAAGACAGGGTCACTCTACCCAAAACAAAAAAAAGTTGACATTGAGATATTTCAAGATGTTCCATATGAGCAAGAAATGGTGGTAGTAAAATAAGAAGACCAAGTTGCATTGAAGACAGTAGAGGAAAATACCAATTCCTGAAGCTTTGATTTTTACTAGTGCTGCAAATACAATTTAGTTTTCTGCTACTCACACCTTCTTTCTCAGATGCTACCTCTTGAAATGGTTCAATGTTGACAAAATCTTTATAGTACAGTGACTCCATGTATTCTTCCCAACTTCCTTTTGATATTTTTTACATAGTTTGTTCACAGAATACTTAAATGCTACAATTCAAAGATTCGTTTTTTCTTCAGTTCTTTCTGATTGAGATTTCCTGAGCATATTCTTCCCTTTGGTTTTTGTTTCTCTGGGTATTTCCACAGTTCCCTATAATGATTTTTCAACAACTGCCTATTGAAAGTATCTGTTAGGTTCTTTTATTTAATAATTTATTACATTTGTTTTAGCTACTCCATGTTCAAGAGCAAGTTTAAGAATCTGTTATCACAAGTCAGAAGTATGAAATCACCAGCCACTCCCAGGAATTAGTTGAAGCTTTCTACTCTTTTAAAGTGTTACTGTCTCTTAAAAACAGTTCTCTAAGTATTGTGTTCCCTAGAGTTCATAAGGGCAGTTCCACCCTGTTCTATAGAGTCACTGCAGAGTCAGAGCTGACTTGATGACAATGACTTACTTTTTTCATGTTTGATGTTATTGACATCATCTCATAACCTGCCTGGTCTTTAATCATTTGTCGAATCTGCTCTGGAGATGGTTTCTAAATCTAGGTGAAATGTACTCACAGTCATACTGTGACAGGTTTTGGTATCCTTGTTTTAGATTTTCTTTGCTTCTACATGAACTTACATAGTCACAATTGATTACCTGTTCTAGAGTCAACCCCCTAACCTTGTTTTGGCTAATGATATTGGGCTTCTCCATAATTGCTTCCCACATAGTCCATTTTATTTCTGTATTATTCTCTTGAGATTAGGGAAAGTGTATAGTTATCGTTAAAGTGCTGAAAAACATTTTCAGTAAAGAAATCACTAGTTTTGCAAAGTTTTGTGATGGAATTTTTAGCTTCATTTCTACCCCCACCATCATATTTTCTAATTTGTTCTTTCTTCTCTGTTTTCAACTTTCACATTCCACACAGTGGAAATAATTAAGGTATCTTGATTATATGTTTGATCACTTTCAGAAGGAAGAATTCTTCAAATTATTTTCATTGATTTTAGGGTTGGTTTATATTGATAATTATTGTGTTAACTGGGTTTCCTTATGAAAATATATTACATTATCGCACACAGCTTTGCACTGCAGATAGATCTTGTTGACAAAGAAGGCCATGCCATTACTCTTGAATTTATCCTTCCCAGCAGGGTAAACCATGTGTTAGCCAGGGTGGACAAGAGAAACAAAGTTATAACCACACATGTGTATAAAAGAGAGAGTTTTATATAAAGGGTAATGGTACATTAAGAACACATTGCAAACCAGTCCAATTCAAGGCCATAAATCTGATATTAGCCTATATGTCCAATACCAATCTAAGAAATCCTCTTCAGACTCACGAAACACATGCAATGAAGCCAAATGCAGGATGATCACAAGCCAGTGGGTAGAAAGTCTTTGGATCCAGTGGTGTTGTAAGCTTCTCAGCACTGGCAAGGATCTCTCTGTGGCTTCTCTGGCTTCAGGGTTCTGGTTGCAGCCATGTGGTTTGTCCGGTTCTGGGCACTAGTACCATGTCAGCTGCAATGTTTCTCAGGGAGACAAACTTGTCAGTCGAGTGTCTCCTTGTCAGTCAAGGGAACAGAGAGAGATGGTGTCTCCTGCCTCCTAGAAGAAAGTACCAGATTTCCCAAAATTCCCATGTAGAGATCTCATTGGCTATCTCCAGATTGACAGGCTAGACTTCACCCTTACATCCCTAATCCTCAAATTGACACCACTTTAGGTGACTAGCACACCATAAGACTGTTAAATTCAAAATGTATACTTAGGATATCAATCTTCATATGCTACATTAAGTTTTTGATGGCTTCTTATATTCCTAGATTTATATGTCATACATTATGCTGTCTGATTATAAGTGTTAGCAGTCATTTTTTTCCTCAGCTGTTTCTTCTCATTAGCAAATGAAGGTTCTAAACGTTTTGGTCCATCCATATCATTAAAGTTGAATCTTCCCCAATAGTATTTTGAATAAATTCCAATCTGAAGATTTCACTTTCTGGTACTATATCAGGCAATGTTTTATATTACTCACAAAGTTTAAATTTGCTAATTTTTCAAAGGTTGACTGCTTCCTCCTTATTCATAGTCTGTTCTTGGTCTGGAAGCTGCTGAAACCTGTTCACCATGAGTGATCTTACTGGTGTTTGAAATACCAGTGACCTAGTTTTTAATATTACACAGGCCACTGTATTAAAAGTTCACAAGTGGGGATATGTACACATATACATATATATTGCATAGCTATGATATATTGTATAATTTCATGATTCTGCTAAATGCCCATTACATTTAAAGGATTGTAGATTAAAATCACCAGAAGAAAAACTCACAAAAAAGCCAGGAGAAACCAGGCACAAGGTTCCAGATATACCCTCAGTTGAATTAAATATCTACCAGCCATGCAAATTGTTGCCAAATGGGAAGGCTCATTTGATCTGTGTTGGGCAGAGTTTAATTGGGAGCATTCATATTATGTTACACATGTAACTGACTAAGCAATTTGAACTCGAGTCCCTAGCAGAGTAAAATATGTGCTCGCCATAAATTGCATTGTTCAAATACATCTTTCTGGTTAAGCTGGTATGGCCTGGTCTAACTCGAACAGCATACAAAAGCATGCTAATCGAGCAGAATGTTCTAAGAAGTCATAATTTATGGTGCAGCAATGTAAAGACAGATTTTCTTTGGAATTTGCACATTTTAACCAAACCAAGTGCGTTGAGTTTTGACCCTTTTATAATCACATAATTAACATAAATAATGGACATATCTGATCAAAAGTACTTGGGAAGCATGTATATTCTCAAACATTCTGTAAATCCAAACACTATTAAAATATTCTCTTAAAAACAAAACCAGTTTGAAAAAGATGATACATATACTAGTACATATTGAATCTGAAATTCAGTCTTCAATTTGATGTCTTTATAATTAAAAGAGATTATATAAAAGACAGGGTTTCATTGTCTTGGCTGAGACTCTAACATTTTTCTCCACGTTTACAAAGAGTGAAACTCTTCTGATCAAAACTAGCTGCTTGCAGAGTATCTAGTCAGACTGAGTCTCTGGCTGATCTGCTCTGGCCAAAGACAAGATTCCTAAACTGCCGTACTGTCTGGCAGTGAGCATTGTAATTGTGATAATTCTGGACTGAACTTGATATTTGACCAGCTGACTGTCCTGTAGACATGACCTGAATCTGTCCTGGGTGCCAGAATCTCATACTTGTTCCATGACAGAAACTTCTTCCCTGGAATTTTGAATGTTGCTAAGGGTCTTCTCGCTGTTACACATTACTTGCACTTTGTCTTCATACTAATTCGATCTTACGCTTACTACCTTAAAAACACAAAAAACTCGCTCTTATCTCTGATTGCCACAAAGTGGAGGTACACAAAATAACCATACCTGATTAGTAGATAAATGAAATGGAATACCATGTACCCATTACAACATTAGGGACATATGTTATGGATTTAAAATACTTGCAAACATGATATATGAAATAGATCACAAAGGATTGCAAATGGTATGATTCCATGTATATAAAATGTCTCGAATAGTACATCTAGCCATTGAAAGTAGCTTAGTGGTTACTAGCAATTGAACAGAATGAGACAGTACAAAGAGAAAAATGATTACAATGTTTTGAGGTGGAGAAATGTTATGAAATTACTTGTAAATGCTGTCCAGTGTGTACATAGTAAAAACACACACCAGAATATACACTTTCAAAAGGTGAATTTTATGACATGCTAATCATATCCCAATTTCAAAAAGTGAATTTTTGTTATTTATACACTATGTACACTTAAGTCAATTTTTAAAATAAAAGCAATTTTAAGTGAATGCAATTTAAAAAAATAAACAGCTCTAACATGTACTAATATTATCTTCTCATTGGTCATCTGTTATGCGCTAAAAATGATTAGTCTTCTTTTTTTTTTGGGGGGGGGGGCATCACTGCTCTCCGGTGGTGGGAGTAGGAGGCCCAGACCCACTGCTGGAATTGAACCTCCATCCCCATGGGCCTCAGTCCCGCACACAACCACTACGCCATCGGGGCTCAGCCCAATGATTAGTCTTCTAACATGTACTAAAATAGGAAATAGAATTCAATTGTTGATTTTCTTTTTACCTAATTAAAGTGCTGCCATCAAATTAATTCTGACACCAAGGATCCTGTATGCCAGGGTAGAACTGCCTCTGTGAGTTTCCCAGACTGAAACTCTTCACAGAAGTAGAAACCATAGTTTTTGCTCCAGGGAGCTGGCTGGTGGTTTCGAACAGCTGACCTTGCAGTGAGCAGCTCAACACCACCCACTCATCAAGGCTCCATAACCAAAACCAAACTCACTTCCATGGAGACAATGCTGATTTATTGCCATTACCCTTTGGGTTTCTACTTATGGGCGTAGAAAGCCTGGTCTTTCTCCTACGAAACTGCTAGTGGTTTAAAAACGGCAAGCAGTCCATCTGGATTTGTAAGGTAGAGTTAGGACCATGATGGCTATGGGAGGAAGGCTTTAGGAACTAGAGGAAACTTGTATCCAACATCACTGCCCGGCTGCCCCTTGACTGGTCTGTCTCCTCTCCGTGGCTTCCCTGTAAAGTGGTGACCAATTACCCACCAGTGGGCCTTAGGTCCCCACCCTGCAACTCTACCTTACAAATCCAGATGGACTGGAGAAGGTACACTAGTGGAGAGGGGAGCTGGAGATATTGGGAAACCAGAATGGGTGAGCCCCTTCTGACCAGTGATTAGATTAGAGCTACTGGAAGGGTGGAGAGAGGGTGGGATAGAGAGACAGAACCAACTGCAAGGATATACACATAGGCTCCTATTTGAAGGATGGGCATCAGGGGAGTGGGTTGGGGGAGAGGTCAGGCAGTATAAGATATGACAGAACAATAATAATTTATAAATATTGAGGGTTAGTGGGAAGGAGAAAGCAGGGGAAGAGGGAAAGGGATGGAAAAGCCAATACTAGGGACTCAAGGGAAAAGGTGGATGATTGGAGAACGATAATAGCAACGAACATGTGAAGGTTCCTGACACAGTATGTTTATTTATGTATTGTGAAAAACGATGTACAAGCCCCCAATAAAATGATTTAATAATTAAAAAAACTGGCAAACAGTCTGAAGCACAGTCCAAAGTTTAACCATACACCATTAGGACCCCTTTCAGGACTCCAGACAACCTGCCGAATACATTATGTGGTACTTGAACCAATTGCAAGTCTACCCCATGACAATAAAGGTACACAGTACTATGATATTTTAGTTCTTGAACCTACACACAGAACCCAGAACTTTTTAAATAAAGCATTGGAAACATGTAGTCCAGACTTAGGATATAAGTATGATAATATCACACTCATTTTCAAATGTTTTTGTATAATTTTTAGGTATTAAAATATGTCTTCAAGTTTATATATATTTCCAATGCTCAAAGACAAAGATTGGATTTATATATACTGGTAATAAAAGGAATAATGAAAACTTAAGAAAAATGAGGTCTTCAACTTGAGGGAAGGACAAAGTGTCTTAACTCTTACCTGTAGTTTGTGCTTAATGACACACATTACATATTTTGATCAATGACATTCTTATGCATTTTTGTTCAATGGTGGTTTCATTTCTAATCATTTTATCTTAATTTTGTTAGTACCTAAACAGTCCTATATATGGACAGTTTTAAATGATTTCTATATGCTGTATAAACATTTCAGCTGAGTAGCTTATCTTTCACGTGCATTATTACAGTGGCATTAGTTTATCAAAATTAGAATGTGGACAGTTGTCATTAGAAATATATGCTTATTTCAAGTATCTTAACTGTTTAAGATGGAAGGGGATCATACATTTCTGAATTACACTATTAGTATTTAAAAAAAACTATTAGCTACTAACAGCATGGATTTGTAAATAAAAGTGTTTATCTCAATACAGGACATTGAATTTTGTTTTGATCTGTTTGGGCAGATATTATAGATTCTTCTTAGGTGCCACTGAGTTGGTTATGACACAAAGCAAATGTACGCATAACACAATGTCAGAATGTGTGTGTGTGGTGAGAGGGAAGTATGTCCATGCTCAATAGGTATTCAATAGCCTCTATTCTGATTTACTTGGTTTAAGTGATCAATCTCTAAGTAGAAATAAATGTAAAGATACGATTAAGACCTTAAACGACAGTCTATTTTGCACCACCACCTTTGTTTTTTTCTACAAACTAAGGTATAGCTTAAAACTTAAATCATTGGCAAATTCTTATTTCTGGTTTTGAAAATTAGTCTTAGAAGAATAAACCATGTCAGACAGCATATTTGCTAGTATATTAGGTCATAAATTAAGTATGTTATGTTGTATGCTGAGTTGATTCTGACTCAGAATTAGTTTCCTAATCTCTAGGATAGCAGTCTTATTCCAGTGGAATCCTAGTGGCTCAAACTTCAGACCTTCTTTCCTTAGCCTTGAATGTTTAACCAGTGTATCACTCGGGCTCCTTAGTCAAACTGAACTGAACAACACCTTTACTACTAAATTATGATTTGCTGTAAGGGAAATGAACCTTTGAGTCAAGTTAGATTGCCCTTTATAAAAACATATGTGACTGTTAAAAGTCCTAGCCAAACAAATTTTCCTTTCAACTTATTATCACCTGTTTAACCTTTTGATAAAACCATTTGTTTCAAGAAATTCACTTGCCCTGAAATTCACCACCTAGGATGGTTCTTTAAAATCTGTAATAGTATAGATTGTGAAATAAGAATAACTCATATTAAAGTTACAAAAATTGCATGTTTTCCTTATATTTTGCTTAGTGTTTCCTTTTAATGCACTAAAATATTTAATACAACATATTTGCCCCTGCCTTCCTCTTATGTGTTTTGAGAAAAGTGGTCAGTGCTGACTATATGATCAACATTGCTTGTCAATATGCATATTGAGTGCACACACCTTTCTATACTAAAGTGTTTTAGCTATTGGTCATTTCAAGTAAACTCTTGTAAAGTTGCATTGCATTGGAGGTTCTATTACTTTGATGAGACTTGAAAATATCTACCTCAGGATAATAAATTCACACACCTACCATGGCAGAAAGGAGAAATAAAACAAATTTAACTTTTTTTAAAAAATGGTAAGGACAACCTCTTAAAAGTCTAAAACAAACAAATACTTCAAGCACTTAGTCCTTTTCTGCATTTCATGTTTTAGTCATGTATACTTTTAAAATAATCTTTAAGATAGCCACACTTAAATACACAGCATATTTTAAGTGCAAGGATATGTAATTGATATCTCTAATCATCCTTTTAATTGAATGTTCATACATTTTAATAAACATTCAGAAGATTTTAGTTTTCCATTTTATTTCTTTCCCAAACCAACAAGTTTAACCAGGAATGCTCCATGCAGACTGAATAATAACTGACACATTGGCAGTTTCTCTTTAACTGATGGACTTAAACTTGATCCATTGATTTGCACCACGGACTTCAAAAGGTGGACTATCACAGTAGAGGTGATGGCCTAATTCTTCCAAAGGTGGTTCAGGGTCAGTTGTGGCAAACTGGGCGGCGTCTTCAATTTCTTTCCTCACTTCTCCGTCAATTTCCTTGAATTCTTCCACACTGGCAAGCTTGCTATTCACCATTCTATCTCTGAGAAGCATAATTGGGTCACTCTTACTTCTTACACTTTGAATCTCATCTCTGGAACGATAGCTGACTCCAGGATCGCTCATGCTGTGTCCGTGATAACGGTAAGTCTGCAGCTCCATCAGTATGGGCCCGTTTCCGGATCGACAATAGTTGGCAGCGAACTTGGTTGCCTCCCGGACACACAGAATGTCCATTCCATCTACCCTTAGCCCAGGAATAAAATGGCCTCTCTTGTAGTAATCTGTGCTGGCTGCCGCTCTTTCCATGGATGTCCCCATTCCATAGCGGTTATTCTCACAGATGAAAACACAGGGCAATTTCCACAGAGCGGCCATATTGTACACTTCAAATAGCTGGCCCTGATTTGCAGCGCCGTCGCCATATAAAGTCAAGCAGACTTCCTCGTTTCCTTTATACTTACAGGCCAAAGCGATGCCTGCTCCCAGGGGCACTTGAGCTCCCACAATGCCGTTGCCCCCGTAGAAGTTGTTGGTGTACATATGCATCGACCCGCCTTTGCCTTTGGCACAGCCTCCTCGTCTCCCCGTCAGCTCGGCGAGGACGGCTCGGGCAGAAAGGCCCCGGGTTATGCATATGCCGTGAGCCCGATAGGAGGTGATGACGTGGTCCGAGGGGTTGATGCCTGCTTCGATGCCCACACAGCAGGCTTCCTGGCCATCGCACAAGTGACAGAAGCCACGGATAAACTTCTGCTTATACAGCTGATCGGCCTTTAACTCCAGCCGGCGGACAGTCTGCATCAGCCGGTAGTATCGGAGCCCATCCTCCCGCGTGAGCTCGGCGGAGACAGGGGGGCCCTCTTCCATTTGATAGAGGTCGCATTTCTTAATTTCGAAGGTGGCCTGTTTGGAATAGCTGCAGGAGCCCACCAGCACCCGCTTGGCTGGTTTCTGGGCAGCCACTCTCGACAGCACACGGGACATCACCGAGGCGAGCATTTTCCTCATGGAGGGTGATGGCGCCGACCCCTAACTGTGCCAACCGTTGGCTCCCGGTCGGGCGTGTCCTTCCGGCGCCAGAATGTGATGTAGCGTCACGCTGAGGCTCTCGGGCGCGCTGGTGACGGAGACGACGTCAAGGCGGGGCGGGACCGTGGAGGGGCGGGCTTACAGTACCTCGCAGGCGTGGGCCCGAGCGTCGAGGGTGTACCTTTTGCAGGGAGAGGTGGCTGAACTCCATCCCAATTCTAATGAACACCATCATCAGCCAGACTGTAGTTATCCGAGTCCCTTTTCCGGCTGCACTCTATAGTCGTGGCTCAAGTGCGTCTTAAAAAGGAGAACAAGGGGCTGAGGCCCGATGACATCAGTGGTTGAGTGTGAGACTGCGGCCCTCGGGCTTGGCGGTTCAAATCCAGCGGCTGCTCTCAGGAGCAGCGCTGGGTAGCTCCCACGACCACCAGAGGGCAGTGATGCCCCCCCCACCCAAAAAGAAGGAGAACAAATTCGAAGTCCTCATCAGAGTTCCAGGAGGTAAGGCCAAAGGTGTTTTCACCATCAATTCTTTAAAGTCTTATTTATCATTTTTAAAGATAGGCAAATGTCGTATCAGATTGCAGAATGTTCCATTTTCACTTTATTGTAGAAATAAACACTTTAGAGTGAAACAGTAACTTTAAAATTATCAAAGACAGGTTGGTGTTCCAGACATTAGGCCATACCTATTTCTACCATTTGTGGCACAGGAAGGCTGCACACACCCCAGCCTGAATGCACTAATAACCTTTGACTTGTGCAACAGAGACATTCTTACCTCTCCTAATTATGAAGATGGCATTACAAAGCTTTTAATTTTGCATATTATCTCAAACTTTTTTGTAACCCTGTCTTTCAGTGGTACTCAAGCTTCCTATGCCACGACCCTTTAATGCAGTTCCTCCTGTGGTAGTGACTCCCAATCATAAGATCATTTTCATTGCTACTTCATAACTGTCATTTTGCTACTGGTATGAATAGCATGACCCCTGTGAAAGGGTCCTTCAACTCCCAAAGAGGTCACGACCCACAATTTGAGAATCGCTGCTATATACTATTTGGTCTCTCAAATTGGCAACTAAATTTTTAGTTGTTATTTTGATTTGTTTTATTTTCTTTTACCTATATTTAAAACTGTCTCCAGCCAATTTCCATAGAACATTTAATGATTCAGCTTGCTTTGCTTTTGCTTTTGTATAAAATTAAATTAGACTGGCCTTCATGTTGGAAACTAAGATGTTTGAATAAGCTCTCACTAGTAACCATTAGAAAGTGTAACTCCTTAAAAAATGACCTGCCAAACAATAGATAGTTTGAACTTCAAGATACCAGGGAGTTTCTTTAAGCTACATTTAATGATTTAATCATAAAAGAGAAGAAGCTTCAGGCTTAGGGATATAGAGATGCTGTATTATTTCCCCTTTTGTATTTCTACAAGAAAAGAGATTTTGTAAACCAATAATCCAATCCTAACCAGGAAACTTGTTCTATTTAGGATATTTAGCAATTCCACTTTAACTGGTCCTATATGTGTTTTATAACCACTGCCCATCTATAAATGATACACCTTACCCTATTCCAGATTCCCCTATTACATTTCAAAGGAGCCCTCTTCTCTGTATCTAGTTGCAAATGTTATTTTTTGAAACTTCTTTTGATACCTATGTAGAGAGGAGAAAATAGCTTGTTAAAAGTTATGATGTCTCCTAAAACTCAATCGGCCCTCCTTCTTTCCAGCCTAGCCATCATAATATGCCTCATTTTTTCACTCAGCTTAAAATTCTGCTGTTGGACTCCATGGTCTTGCTGTGTTGTTTGCTCCCTCTTTGATAGTTAGCATGTCTCTGCTGTTCGCTTTCATTCCTGCAGGCATTGCAGATCTCCAGGGAGCATTATCTCCATGAGAATGAGAAAAATGACACTGCAGGATGGAACTGTAGTGTTAATGGGTCACTGAGTGACAGCTGAGCCTTCTCTCAGAGATATCAGCCAGTCTAGTGCTGCCAGGAACACAAGAGCTACAGTGTAAAGTATGCCAATTTAATCTTGTCACATGTAGCCTGCGCTGCAAAGATAGAGCTCCTCTTAAAAGCCCAGTGTGTCAAGGCTAAGCTCGACTCATGCCAAAGGAGAACATGCAAATATGCTAATTGGAAAATGCTTGTGCTACAGGTCCCCTCCAAAGATGGCCCCGTTTATACAAGAGATTCTGGATAAGATAGTAAATAATCGGTTAAGGTAGTAAACAATAAAATCATCACCAAGGAGTCTCGTGGACACCAGTTATCCTACAGCATCTTAAATTCGGTTTAAAAAAATAGCAGCTGAAATCATGTTTGCATAATGTAATTGTAAAGTATTTTAGTTAAGTGGAATAGCCATGATGATGATTTTTAAGGCTTTGAAAGCTATCTTCCTAAGCATACTACATTTGCAGAGTAAGAATTAAATTCCAGACTTCAATGTAAACATCAGGAATTTTCCAAGGAAGTCCTCAGCGTCGAGCGTCCCCCTCCCTGCCCCCAGCTAACTATGATTTTGAGCTGCATATGGGCAAGGGAGCCGATAGTGGTATTCTTTTCTCCAGATGATTGCTTTTATGTTTTGTCACTGACCAGTGCTGTAAATGAAGAAGGTCTCTACTTGCTCACCACTGAAATGTTGTTCACAATTAGAACTCCCCATAAATTCCAAGTTTTTAATTCACATCAAATCTTACTTTTAATCTATTTGAAATTAAAGGAAAAGAATTGAACCCTTTTATAAGGCCAATGTCAGGCTTTCCGTTTAATGAATAATAGTTTTAGAAATTAATACACAGGGAGCCAGTGATTATAGTAGTCATCATTCATGTTCCTAGTACAGAATTTCACCCTTCATGCCTTATGCTAGATCCTTCATCAGCCTTCTTGAATGTGTCTTGAAAATGTCATCCCCAGTGCCTCAGTGGTCGATAAAAATAGTTTTTAATAAGAATCAAGTAAATGTACAGAAGAAAAGCTAGCATGTTTGAAGGAATATGAAATCATTTCAGTAATACTTTGTAATTTTTCACCACATGGTAAATCAATATATTCTAGATACACAATATCAGAACTCATTGTATGATTCGTGGAATATATGTATGGGGGTTAGTTTCAGTTTGGGATTTTGGTGTGGTTTGTTTTTGTTCATCATTCTAATAATTGGCAGTTAAGAGTAAGGATGAGAATTTGGTATAAAATCTTATAAATCAGAAAGTAATTTTCCAATTTGTTCTATTACTGCTTCTCCCTTGGAGACAAGGGGAAATATTAGTACCCTATATTCTAGGGAGGGGCTCCTCCACTATTACACAAAAACAAAGACCTCATTGCCATAGTGCCAGTGCTGACTCACTGCAACCTCCCTGTCATAGAATAAATGGAGTTAGCTGCGAATGATTCTGAGCCCTGGGCAGCAAACTTGTGGTATTTTTTGTTTGTTTGTCTTTTAACCACATCACCTCCAAGATAATTTATATATATATAATTAAATAAAAATTTAAAGTCAGTAAAATAAAAAGAAGACATTGGGAAGGAGAATAAAAAATTGGTGTGTTCTACATTTCACTTAGATGTGAAGAGAGGAAAGACATTACAGGTTAAATTTTAGTTGCAAATGATGCATCTACCATAGTTCTCTGGCTGAATGACTTATAGAGTCATTGCCCACAAATTCTACCCAACTCCTGGAGTTTTCAGCCAGACTCTAACACATAGAGATAAAAAGATGACAATACACATTTTTAAAAGGAAAATGTCCCACGCAGATTTAAATATAGGCCCTTTAAATCAAGTTCTAATTGAATATTACTGAATGAGATAAATCAAATTTTATGTGCAATCTGGTGCCAAGACTTGCTATGGTTCAGTATATTAACCAGTAAAATATTAGCATTGAGTCAAAAATTATGAACTGATCTGTGTTCAGGACGTTCAGTTATTTTGTAACGCCATAATCTCCATTTAACAAAAAATAGTATGGGAGAGGGAAGGAGAAGGGGGCATGGACAGGCTTGTGGATGGGGGGAGAAACAAATGGTCAGGAATCTATGGAAAGAAGGGTGTGGGGGATCTGGTAGGGATTAATCAAGGACAATGAATCTGTGAATAAGCGCTGAAATGCCAATAAAGGTGGAACATGATGGTGGGACAGGAGGAAGATGGAAGTAAATATAGGAAAGCTAGACGGCAATGGGCACATGCAGAGGTTGAAACATAGGTAGGGTCATACAAAAATACAATTTTCTATTATAAGGAGGGAATAAATTTAAGAATATATCTATAGGTCAAATACTAGGGTAGCAAGTGGACCTTGGACCCTTACCCAGGTGCTCCCTCAATGCAAGAACACTTTGTTCTGTGAATCTGGTATTCCTATTGGAAGGAACAGGAATCAAAGGAGTGGGTTGGGGGAGAAGTCGGGCAGTGTAAGATATGACAGAACAATAATAATGTATAAAGTATTGAGGGCTGGTGGGGAAGGGAGAGCAGGGGAAGAGGGGAAAGGATGGAAAAGCCGAATCAAGGGCTCAAGGTGAAAGGCAGATGTTTGGAGAATGATGACAGCAATGAACATGTGAAGATGCTTGGCACAGTTTATTTATGTATTGTGAACAATGATGGACGAGCCCCCAATAAAACAATTTTTAATTAAAAAATAGTCAATTCATTAAATATTTTAACATCAATCAGAGAAATTTTAACAAGAAGTCAGAATTGTTGTTTGTATTTTGTCCATAAATTACTATGAATACTATCAGCAAAATATTTCTTTTAGCAGATAATTCACATATTCATAAATGCCTGTTCCTCAAATTTGTGTTCTTTATATAAACATGCATTTATCCATAACAACTTTAATTGCAGTATCACTAAATTATATATTAAATATGCTACTAAAAGCAAGCTATATATTCAATATCAAAATTAGGGTTTCTTTGTGCAAACATGCCATAGTGATTTTAACTAACATTTTATGTGTTCTTCAAGATGTCTTCTAACAGCCCTAATGCTTTTGAGTGAAATATTGTCTGTTTTTCCATTAATATGGCACTGTTCTAGTATAGTCAGCACAACTCTACACACTGAGGAAGACTTCAGAGTCAACCAACTAACCTTAAAGGGGAGGACAGAGTATTGGTAAAACCTATGTTTACTTAAGCCCCTTAGGAAGAATTTAGAACAGCAGATGTAGCCAATAGAGAAAGGCTTGGAGAAGAATCTTTGAGTGGTAAGACATATCCTACAGCCCATTTTAACAAATTATTATTGAACATTATTTCATTTTTATTTGTATTGGACAGTGTTACCTGTCACATCCTATCCTTAGACTCAATGGATTGATTCCACTATTTTCATGAGATTTTTTTGGATGCTCAAAAAGACAAAAAGGCAAATTTCTCTTGATAAAACTAATATTTTAAATTAAAAAATGAAATGGTGGTTTGTCATGTGACTTCATTGGGAGTTTATGGCATCATTGTGATTGTGGCCCAGGTATTGTGATAGCTTGTATTTCTAAATAAGAACGGTGAGAATAACAAATTTCATTCCTGCAAGTAAGGAATTTACTATCATTTTTCAAAATCTAGATGAAAAAAAATCAAACCCGAGAGGTTGAGAGGTAAAAGTAGCAATGTTAATTTAAAAGATATGTATCTTCCAGTTATTTAGCCAGCATAGATGAGGTAACTTCCATGTGTTGAATATTGAAAATACTTTGGTGGGGTACAATTCCATTTCCTTTTTCCTAATCCAGCTACAGGGAGGCGTTCTGCTATGAGTGCATCCAGTTTCCCTGGCACTGTCTCGAAAAAAAGACACATCACCGATAGAGAATGTGGCACATAAGCAGCTGTTAGAGAGGCAATAAAACTAATGGACTGCATTCCAGACAATGTTTAGAATGATAGTTTGTCTTCGTTAGGATTAATGTTGAACAAATTAAAAATAGAGTACCGCAAACTGCCACATACAAAATGGAACACTCAAATTTCTGAATTTCTGTTCTCTCTTTTAATTTAGTAATACAGCCCACTAAAGAGGCGCATGGGGAAATATGAAAATCAGGGTTCCTTAATTATGCAATACATTATGAATATGAATGCAGTTTCTCCAAGCAACCTAAGACAATGCTGTAGATGTTTTATGGAGCTTTTTTGTGCGTGGGAATCTTTAAGTTCCCACGGACATAGTGTGCATCTAGATTCTAAAATATTCCCATACTATCCAACACTGTGAACCAAAAGGCCATCAAGAGAGAAGCCTTTCAGAGGCTTTTTAAATAAGTAGCCTAATAAACATCATCCATATTAGGTAATGAAGGAAAGAAAAGGTTTAAAGCAGAAACATGCTGGAAGCTCAATTAAAGTTTTATTTTTAGGCAGTAAGATTGTTGACAGAATGGCTGTCAGAGAATTCAACAAGGTCCTCTCAGAGACATCATTTGGTCCTTCTGTTCTCCAACTCTTAAACCCTGAATTTTCTACTGAAAAGTTCTAATGAATTTCCCCAGAGACTCTAACCTTGCTTGACTCTTTCTCTAACTCTGATCCTACCTTATTTTGATATAACACATCTATCTACCTTTATAAGATTGTGGCACATTTTTTCAAGAAGATTTTCCAGGTTATATGAAATTTATCATACTGATTGGAGGAGAAATAGACCCAACACAATTCATAACTCTGGAATCAGTAAACATTTTCAGGTCATAGGTCTCACTGATTAAGACCCCAGGTCTCATACTCTGATCCTATGCTCCCTCCCTATATGTATTGGCCAGTCACTATCCCAGACTCTGATGTATAATAAAGTCTTACATCAACCAAAAAGCTCTTCTCAATAATCTCTGTGAAAGAGGAATCCTGTTCTTATCTGGAAATCTATCTCCTCGGTCTTTGCTACAGAAACTACTATTTCCTTTTATATTCTCCTCACCCCAGTAACATAACCAGAGAATCATCAATTTTGCTTGCCTGGCTTTCTTGTATGCTCAAATTTCCTCCACTCTGAAAGAAGATACCCAAGTCCTCGCTGTCCCTTTTAGATCTCATCCTATGTTTTTCATTTTATCTAGTCAGGCTCCACAAATGTGCAGCCTACACCCACAGTCTCCATTTACTTTCCTCTAATTGCTTCCATATGCTTCTGCAATCTGTGTCGTCAACAATGAACTGAAATTTCTCACTTCAAGGACTTGGATAAATTTAATGACAAGTTCAATATTATCATTCTCTGGAACTCTCCACCACATAACTAACATGACCAGCATTTCTAATGGATATTCCCTTACCTAAATTCAAAATAAATACATAAAAGGTACTTTTCTGCTTATTCCTCCACACGGCATTCCCTGCTATGTCAACCTTGACCCACAAAGTAAATGTGAATCTGAAGCTTAATGATGTGTACTCTATTCTTGCCAGATTAGAAGATTACCCGGGAGGATACAGTTGATTTATTGGTTTAATTCTCAAAAGTATGGAGATGCCAACTACATCGTCAACATTCTAATCTATTAGGAAAAAAATTGAAGCTTTTGAGGTATACAAACAACAACAACAAAATCTAAAAGGTCGCCTAACAGCTTTTAATTTAAATGAAAATAGATTCCCCTCCTGATTTCCTAGCCATCAGTCGTGACCTGTTGTTGTTCAATAAACTTAACTTCAACTTTGACTAGTGCTTTTGAAAAAAATAAAAAAGCAAACCCCATTATAAATATAGAAAAGTGCAAACACAAATTTAAACAACCAAAATAACTTTTTAAATTTTATTTCCCTTAAAAGTTTGTTCAGTCTGATATAGTTGAGAACATATTTGCATTTTATATGTGAGGATTTAATTCTTACCATCATATTTTAATGCTTTTTAAACCCATCAAAACTAACAAATTATTTTAATGACTGCTAAAAGCATATCCTCTACTGTGTATACCCCCTCAAACTAATGAGCAATTAGCAACTTAAATATTTCCCTAAGATTGAACACTTTGTTATTACATGTTATGCCTCAGTGACAACACTACTATTTCTATTTATTTTATGACATTGTTATATACGAGAAGGTACATTAAAAAAAAAAACCCTGGTAATAAAAAACTCTGCTACACAGAGGTAGGTCAGCATCCAGCAACTTGCTCTGAGTTTATGCACCCAGTGGTGTCACCCACGAAGGTTATTCCTGGTCACAGAATTTTTTCATAAATGCAGTTTTGCTTTTTTTTGTGATGCCAAAATTAAAAGAATGGCATGGGCCTGTGAAATTTTGATTCCTGCTTGGGAAAAATAGCACAAAAATTGTTCTGATGTTGAACACAACTTACAAGGACAGCATGGTGGGGAAAACTCCTCAATGAGCGGTTTTCTTGTTTCAAAAAAGGTGAAAAGTTGATTGATGACCAACCTTGTTCTGGACACCTGTCAACTTCCCAAACGGACAAAAATGTGGACAAAATCCATGTCCTTGTGCCCTAAGACTAGCAACAATGTACCACTGAAGAGATGCAGAAATTGTCTGCACCTGCTTTGGGAGCTCAGTTCAGAAAATCTTAATGGAAGATTTGGGAATGAAAAGCATCTCTGTGAAGTTTGTGCCTTGAATTCTGACTACCCAAGAAGAAAGAGCTTCAAGCTTTGAAAGAACAGCTCTAATCATCCCAGAATTTTCCCCCAAGATCGTTACTGGTGAGTAGACATGGTGCTATTCTTAAAACCCCCAAAGCAAACATCAGAAAATCCGGTGGAGATGCCATTGTCACCTTACTCCCCCAAAGCTCATCAATTGAGATAAAGATCGAGATGAAGCTCATTTGTTTTTTATGATGTGAGGGGGATAATGCATTTGGAGTTGGTTTCACCAGATCAGACTCTTAATCAAGCTTGCTTTTTAGAGGTTCTGAAAAGATTACATAACTGTGCAATAAAAAAAGGCCTTATTTGTGACTGATGAGGGACTGGTTTTTCTGACAATGCACCTGCTCATGCCACCATCTTAGTGCACCAGTTTTGGGCAAAAAACAGCATGCTTCTCTTGCCCCATTTGCCTTCCTCCCGGGACCTCTCTCCTTGCCACTTCTTTTTGTTTCTTTGAATGACGAGAGACATGAAAGGAGAGTGATTTGATGATATAGAAGAGGTGAAGAACAAAACAAGGGAGGTGCTGTAAGCCATGCAAACAGATGAGTTTGAAAAATGTTTTCAAGAATGGGTTTGCAGATTTGGCAAATGTCTTAAGTGTAATGGAGAGTACTTTGAAGGTGTTAAGGTTTTTTTATAAAAAGAAAATTAAATACATACCTTTGGGGGGAGGGGGAAACTGGGTTTTCTTGGGCACTCCCTCCTGTGTACCAAGAGGCAATTCTTTGAACAAAGCTAGGAGAAACTGCTTGGATTAAATTCTGGAAAGTTGTGCATTGGGGTGAGAAAAAGTCAAGGGGAGCACATCTTATCTCTCTAGTTCCTCAAAAGAGGAGAACCGAATTCCATCCTGTTGCCATGCATATCATGTGGTAACACTTTCTTTTAAAAGAATTAGCATCAAACTAGTCTCACAAAGTTGGAGATTAAAGATGTCCTGAATGTCCAACTCTTTCAAGATGCTATTCTGCTCCATTCCAGCTGCTCCCACTCTTCCCTGAGTTTATTTTCCTCCCTTCCCTGGCCTTTGGAATATGCTGCAGTGTCCCACCAAAAGTTACAAAACTAAGGAAATGGTTCACGTGGTGGAAGGTGCCATTTGATTTCATATAGATGGGTCGGACAGAGTCAAATGCAGAGTATAAAGCCAGGAACCAACAACTCAGGTCTTGCTTGTACCAAAACTCAGTCAGGAAACAGAGGTAGGGCTTTCCAGGTGATATAATGCGTAAGAACTAACATAGGCACCCCATCCAAGAAAAACAAAGGATTGTGTCTTAAATTATGCTCTCTAGTATTTTTTAAAGAACCCTTAAAGAAATGAAAAAGGAGTGAACAAAACTGTCTACTAAGGGAGAGTCTAAAGATTCCTCCAAGCAAAGTGTGTGACTTTCTCCATACCCTTCTTAGCACATTAGTAGATTAAAGAGCATTGTAGCCTCAGTCAGAGAATCCAGAATTTTAATATATCACATAAGTAATTGTAAGGTTTTGCAGAGACAAGTAGTAGATTATCGAGGGAGGTGAGCTTTGTACGGAACAGGAAATGAAGTGAAAGGAATTTAGGATAGCCAGGTAAAGAAAGGTTAAAGCTGACTCTATGTAAAACCAGAGAATTAGCTCAGTTTAGGAAGGAAGAGAAAATTAGACTTAACATAGATGCACTAACAAATTGCAACAGAGTCTAATGAGAAAAGAGTTCAATGACTCTGGTGCCAGTCACGAGTTCTGCTGGTAACAACAGGGGAAAGAGTGGAGCCAGGAGAGTGTTTCCCAGTGAGAGAGCCAGGGAGCAAGTGGGTTGAAAGATGAGAAAGAGGGAGGGAGGGAGGTCAATAAAAGACTAAGGACAGTCATTGGTCCATAGCAGTACCTCTCCTCAACCTAGGCTTTGTCTCCCTCTCTTCCCCAGCCTCTGAGCAAGTGGGGCCTAGGCCTTTGTTCTCCATTGGCCAGAAAGCCTACTTTGCAACTGTGACTCGTGGTCTCCTGGCCTTGCACTTGGTCCAGATGTGGTCTTCTAGTGACTCTTCTTCAGAATTCCAAGGATTCACTTTGTTCCCACTTCTGAGATTGCTGTCCTATACATTAAGGAATGGCTTTGATGGAAGTGTCGCTTCTGTCTTTCTGGGGATCATAGCCCCAAGTAAACAAAAGGTGGTGATTATTTCACACCTTTCGTAAGAGGGAGATGTAAAGTCTTCCTTAATCCTGTTCATTAAAATGACAGAGTTGTTGTTGTTAGGGGCCATTTATTTGGTTCCAACCCATGTGGCCCTACGCCCAACTGAAAGAAGCACTGCCCAGTCTGGCACCATCCTCACTCTTACAAGGATAACAGACAACTCCCTTTACAATGTGTTTTTAACCATTGACATGGAGGGTAGAATTTATAATAACTCACAAACATCATTATCCATAGATGAGTCACATTAAGAAATTTTACTTCACTGTAGGCTATTCTTTCTCTTCTAGGTCATGTCTCTTTCATATATGAAAAATTAACTCCCACCATCTTTCAGCTATATCATCTACAATTCCAATTATTTGGGGGGGCATCAATGCCCTCTGGTGGTTATGGGAGCTACCCAGCCTTGCTCCTGGAGAGCTGCTGCTGGATTTGAACCGCGAAGCCCATGGGCCGCAGTCCCACACTCAACCACTACGCCACTGGGACTCAACCCAATTCCAATTATTATAATACCCTTCACTGTTAACAATCACATTGAATCACCTACTTCTATCAACATCTTCCTCAGACCCAGCAGCTCCAAACCTTCAATTAAGCATTTGGTTTGCATAGCTTAACTTTGCATCCAGCCACTCCAGATGTGGTTTTTCTCTACTCAACTGCAGTCTAAATCATCCAGTTATAAAAATTCAACTTCCTGGGCAAAGCCCTGGTAGTGCAGTGGTTGAATGCGGGACTGCGGTCCATTGGTTTGGTGGTTCAAATCCAGCAACAGCTCTTCGGGAGCAAGGCTGGGTAGCTCCGACTACCACCAGAGGGCAGGGATGCCCCCAAAAAGAAAATAAAAAGAAATTCAACTTCCATACTCCATTCTTCTTTCTCTTATAAAACCCTGTGCTTCCATGAGTCTAGAGGCATTACAACAGATGCTACTTTTAACCAATTTATTAAACAGCATAAGAGCCACATAGGGTTATACCATTTCAACATACATGTTCAATGTGCATGCTGAGAACATCATAAGCTGGATTAAAAGGAGAAGAGTGAAGCATAAGAATTGAAGAAATACTCAGTAATGACTTGGAATTTGCAAATGAATTAATCTGGCTTGTTGAAGTAAAAGGACTTGCAACTCTTTAATTATGAGGTTACAGATTATGGTCTTCAATATAGATTATAGCACACAGAATACAAAAGTTCTTACAACTGAACCAATAAAGAACATCACTAGAAATGGAGAAAAATATGAAATTGGATATATTTTACTGAGAACCCCATTAATAATGCTAGAAATTATAGCTAGATATTCCAGTTGGCAAACATGCTGCAAAAGATTTCTTTAAAGATATCACTTAGAAAATTAAGGTGGCATTGACTCAGCCAAGGTAATTCTAATCACCTCTTTCAAATGCAAGACTTGACAATGAGTAAAGCAGAACAAAGCAGAACAAAGTTGGTGTTGTTATTCGGTGTCATTGATTCTGATATACTACAGAACAAACTACTACCCACTTCGGAGCCACCCTTTCTATTAGGATAATGCTTGAGACCATTGCTGCAACAAATATGTCAATCAAATTCATTGAGAATTTACTTCTTTTTTGCTGACCTTCTACTTTACCAAACTTGATGTCTTTCCTAAAGACTAGTCCCTCCTCATAACATATCCGAAGCAGATGAGGTGAAATACCATTATTCTCATTTCTAAAGAGCATAATTCAAATAAATTACTAATTTTTTAGTCTTCCATAATCATTGTCTAGTTTTCCCATTCACGTGAAGTCATTGAAGTGGTCATGATTTGCTCAGATGCCCCTTAGTCCTCAAAGTGGCATGGTTGCTCCTTAAGATCCAGTGCAGTGTACAATTTAATTTCTTGACAGCTCCTGCCATGAGTATTGATTGTGCAGCCAATCCAATAAAGTGAAATTCTTGACAATATCGATATGTTTCTCCATGCATGATTTGTATTTTGTTCTACTGGAGAAGTTTGGGGCATTTTTACATTGCATTGTAATCCTAAAGACTAAATACTAAAATTGTAGTACTAAAGACTGTAGTCTGGGATCTTCATCGATACATGCCTCAAATTCACTTTTCCTTCTCCATGGGCATTAATAAGTGTTCCAAAGTTTCCATTATTTGCAGTGTTAAACACCAAAATTTGCTATCACCTTTGAATAATTAATAAAATATAACTAAGCAACTTTCTTGTTTTCTCTGCTTTTATCAAAGATTTCTCTGACCTCAGCAATGATATCCCATTTCATCTTCTGCCTTCCGCTTGAATTTGTGGCATCTCATGAGAATATACTACTGCCCATTTTTCCTAATTATCTTCAGCAAAATTTTACTTACATGAAATATCAGTGATATTGTTTGATAAATTCAACATTCTTTAGGTCAACTTTTGTTGGATAGTCACAAGTATAGATCTGTTCCAGTCAGTTGTCCAAGTAGCTGTCTTTGAGATTTCTTAGCAAAGTTGAGTATGTGCTTTCAGGGCTTCATCGGTTTGTCAAGATATTTCACCTGTCACTCCACCAATTCATGAAGCCTTGTTTTAAGCTAGTGTCTTCAGTGCAGCTTGAACTTGTTCCTTCCATACCATCAGTTCTTGATCATAAATGGTTTATTGACAATATAGTGCTGGATCATTTTGTTGGAAAAATACATTAATCTTACGATGAACTCCAGGAAAAAAGAGAGCATGTACTGGAAGAAGTAGAGCAGAATGCTGTCTATAAGTGATAATTGTAATGCTTTCTCTTGCTTACTTTGCACATGGTATCAGAAGAGACCATGGTGTCCTTCGAGAGGGACATCATCCTTGGAAAAACAGAGGGTCTGTAAAAAGAAGAACACTGTCAGAAACCTAGACTGAACCAGTGACTGCAATAATGGGTTCAACCATAATAGCAATTGTGTGAATGGTTCAGGACTTGGTAGTGTTTCTTTTTGGTATACATAGATTTTTCTATGAATCAGTACTAACTTAACAGCAATTTCTGAAATTGTTAATATAATATAAAATAAATAGTTATTATGATTTTATATTATATTTCTATAGTTTTTACTTGTATCTTCTTTAAGTTTATTTTTGTACTGGTCCTTCATTGTTTCAATTATGATAACCAAATCAAAATCCAAACCCATTGCTATTCAGACAATTCTGACTCATAGTGACCAAATACTAGCCTTCTGAGAATATAAGACATTCCAGGAGTATTCAAACTCGGGCTGGTGAGTTGGGACCACCACGTGACTCACCTCCCAACTCTAACCTGGAGCACCACCATATTTTGTGCTCTATTTATTATATCACTATAGAATTACATGTTGACATTTTCATTATATTTTTCATTACCTTTTTCATTATATTTCTTTTTTGTCAGCCTCTAAAATTGTATGGACTGCACTACTGCTGATGTAATCTGAGTGATTTTATTGAAGTAAAGAATAATATCGAATTTGGATTTCATAAGATATATGAAATGAATTGGAGAATTGAAGGAAATTCTACCTTTGCAATACTCAATGTTGCCATCCCAGATTACTCAGCTTTTAATGTATTCAGGATTTTATGTGCTAACTTTATGTGATTTTCCTTATAGATGCACCATACATGGTTTGTAATGTTGTTCTTCAGTTTCAGTGATAGTCGTTTTAGCATGCAATTGCTTATTAACCTCTTATTATATTCCAGGCACTTTGCTAGTGTATCAAAAGCATTGCTTTGCTTAATTGTCACTAAAATCTTAGGAAATAGTTAAGATTGCCATAATTATTTTAACAGATAAGAAAACTAAGACTTACATGGTTAATGTTTCCAGGATACAACAGCTAGTAAGTTATAAAAACAGGATTCCAATCCAAATTTAACTCCAACTCTTGTACTATAAAACTTGTGAAAATCAGAACCCGCATAAGGCAGAAATCTGTCAGAGAATGAAATTTGAATATTTTACTACTTATAAGAGCAAGTTGATATTTCGGGGCTCTAGGATCAAAATCCTGGGAGGTTGTCTCTTGGGTAAGTCAGAAGGTCTGTGTGGCTTCTGCAGAGTGACTTGTGTAGGTATTCTTTTCTACATGTACACAGCATCTGCTGCCCCTGGATTCTGAAAGTTAGAAGTTCGAGTATGTATGCTAATGAATGGGGCCCAAACACCAAAATCAAGCTTAAGGATCAGGGATGAATTATGGGTAACTCAAACAACTAAATTTGTTAGGTAGCTCATATGAACCAAAGTCACACAATGAGCTGACACAATTTGGACACACCAGTCTCTGTTAATCTTGCCATACAGGACAGGAGGAGTTAGCGGCTTGCCAGGCCTCTTGTATGGAGCTAATGTTGGGGACTTGGAATTACTCAGGAGGAGTCAGGAAGTTCCTATGGGAATTAAGCCAAATGTGTCAGAGAGATGATGACTTAACCCCAAAGAAAAAAGTTACCAGAAACAAGTGCTAACTCAGGGTCTCATATATAGCCAGTGCTGCCCACTAGGCCCAACCCAGAAATCAGACAGGAACAAGAAACATGCTCGAATTTGTAGGAGTACTTTGAGATGCAAACCCTGAGAGGCAGTAGCTCTATTTGTTCTATCCTTATTAAGGCCTGAAATTAAAAATTTATATCATCAATCTATGTGAATGAGGTATTGGGCTGCTTACTGCAAAGTTAGTGGTTCAAACCCTTTAGATGTTCCATGGAAGAAAAACAGGGATTTCTCCAGCTGGTTTCTATAGTTTTACAGTCTCAGGAAAGTTATACAGACTCACCATGATTGGCATCAAATCTCTGGAAGGTTTGTTATTTATCTATATTTACTTATCTCTACATATTGATTTATTTATGTGTATGTAGATATATAAAGGTAAGTTAAAAAGTATCACTACAAAGTTATAGAAACTTAAAAATCATGTTATTGGGGGCTCATACATCTCTAATCACAATATATACATATATACTTTGTGTCAGTATTTACATCTTTTGGGGGGATGGGGAAGGGGGCTCATACAACTCATATCATAATCTATACATACATCCATTGTGTCAAGCATATTTGTACATTTGTTGCCATCATCATTCTCAAAATATTTGCTTTCTATTTGAACCCTTGGTATCATTTTCTGATTTTCCCCCTCCCTCCCCACTCCACCTTCCCTCATGAACCCTTAATAATTTATAAATTATTACTTTGTTGTATCGTACTTTCTTTGAAGTCTCCCTTCCCCCACTTTTCTGTTGTCCATCCCCCAGAGAAGAGATTGTATGTAGATCTTTGTAATCGGTTCTGCTTTCTACCCCACCCTCCCTTTATGTTCCCAGTATCGTCACTCTCAGCACTGGTCCTGAAGGGATCATCTCTTCTGGATTCCCTGTGTTTCCAGTTTCTATCTGTACCAGTGTACATCCTCTGGTATAGCCATATATCTAAGGAAGAATTAGGATCATGATAATGGGGTAGGGTTAGCATTTAGGAGTTTCCTCTAAGTTGTATGTTTCATCATGGTGCTATACTGCACCATGACTGGCTCATCTCCTCCCTGAATTCCTTCTGTAAGGGAATGCCCAGTTGCCCACAGTTGAGTCTTGGGTCCCCACTCTGCACTCCCGAAACTTTTATTAAACAAAAATAATTCTGCACTCTGACTTACATGATTAAACTGCAGTTTTTGCATCATCGAGAGACTCATACTATGTTTATTTTAGATGTTTTTTGAGTTTCTGGAACAAAAATAAATCTAAAGGGACAAGAGCATCCTTGGAAGGTAGATAGAATAAAGTTTCCAAAGGAAATTCATCTAGCATAACTCTTAATACCTTTGCTAAATGAACAGCTACATTGTTATAGGAAAAAAAATTTTCTGGGCAACTTTCCTGGACTAATAGTGCAATACTATTTTTCTTAAAACTTCTCATTAAAAAAAAAACACTTCTCATGATAAGACCTGGAGATCACCCTGTGTCCTCAGAAAAAAATCTATGGGAATTACTCTTTTGTAGTCTAAGCTCTCTCCTCTCTCTTGCCTTCAAACTTCCTCTTTGCTGAGAATATGTGTATGCCTCTGGGGCAGCCCCACATGGCCCACCAGCCTGGAGAACTATCCTGCATTTCCACCAACCTTGGACCCACATGACTACATTCACTGTCCTGTGATCTCCCTATTTCCTGTTTTGCATTTTTTCAACATCAGCCTGCAGTTATGTGAGTCTGAAGGGGCCTTCAGTAGCATCTCATCGATGGATTTGAGTTGGACTGGGCTTAAATGACTTCTGTATATAAAACTATTTCTTCATATATATTGCTTCCTTATACATGTATGAATGTGACTGGTTAGCGTTCGCTAGAGAAACAAAACCAGGGCACTTATGAATATCTATCTATTTATCAATCATCTATCTACACAAAGGGATACAACAGTTAATTTGTCAACATAGCAGTACAGAGGATTCAGTTCAACTCACCTCTGGGGAACAGCTAATACACTGTACGTCTTTAAACCCACCACTCAGGAGAACTGCTGGGTCCAAGGTAATGGAAGCAGACAGCTGAGTCTTCCCTTGAGTAATGCAGCCCATCCAGCCACAGGCAACAAACAGCAGAGTGGCCCACCAACAGTCAGCAGCTCAAGAGACCAGTGAAGCAGGCCCAGATGGCATATCCAGCTCAAGCAATGCAAGATGACAGGATGCACTGGTCTCACAAGCACTGTATACACCAACAGCATGGCAAAGCAGGCCTTGAAGGAACCTCAATTTCCAGTGACACAATCTACGGGTCCACAGGTAGTGTAGCTCACAAGTTGAGGCAGCGAACTCGGTAAAGCAGCCTTATGCTGATCTGATCACTAGAGACCAAGAGAGAGAGGCGCAGGCCTTGCTGAGTCAACTATCTCTTTGCCTTCCAATCAAACTGGGACCTTATTAATCCCAAATGTTCCTATTGGCCAGGTTGGCACAATAAAAATACCTGTCACACTGATTTTGTTTCTCTATGTAACCCAGCATAGCACACTAAACATGTATGAATTGTGATGCTAGGAGCAATATTTTTTACTTATCCTCAAATCTCTCTGTGTGTGTATGTGTACATGTGTATGTTTGCAATCTAATATGCCTACATAATTCCACCCTATTTCTTATTTGATTATATCTCCTTCTAGTATCCTCACAATAAAAATTATCAAATAGCTAAAGTGTCAAATATTTTATCATTGTCAAAAAATAACAAATGGAATTTTACTGAAGAATTCCTCAGAAAAAATGATAATGGCTTATATTCCTGATGGGTATAATTTGCTGCTGGGTTTCAGGCATCTATGTAGCATGATGGAATCTTAAGTATTTCCTTGGCAATACAAAAACTATCCCAAAATAAGATTTTCAAAATATATGTTTGTAAAGTTTCTGTGTGCTATATAATTACTATAGAGAAAGCATGTATTGGGAATTAAAATATTTCAACTTAACTTTAGACCTCAAATTTACTTGAAAATTGCATGTTCGGTTTCCTAGAAATTGATATAGTAAGTGTAGAAAGCTATGTCAAATTTTTTATTTGGATATAGTTTCATCTACTTTTAGAATTTTTAAAGCAAATAACTTACTGGTGGGAGTGCTAATTCTGAATCTCCAGGAGGGATATTATAGAGAATTATAGTGAATTTAGTTAAATGGGGGTAAAGTATTAACCTTGAGTTTTCTATGGTATACATGATACCCTTTAATTATAGTCCCTCCATTGAACTTAATGACTTCATTCTACAAGCAGCATTAACTAGAATTTTGTTTTACATATTGTATAACGACATGTATTGTTGTTTGGTTAAACACCATTTATCATCTTAAAAATAAACCAGATTCTCCATCTGCATGAAATGTTGAAATGAAAAGGCAGGCCATATCCACTTAATTTCTACACCTTTTCTCTGCAGTACTTTTGTCTTTCATAATTTCTTTGTAGAACTAGTGGTTATGTTATAAAAGGAAAAAAAAACCAAACTTGTTCTTTGTATGAACGTGTAAACATGCACAATTAAAGTATCACTTTTCTGTTCATTAATTAACTGAAGACCTTCATCACCAAATGTAGGCAGCTTTCTTTCATGAAGTTTTAAAGAATAAGCAGTGTGAAAACGAGGCTCTTGTGCAATAGGTGTGGTATGGAACAATTGGACATCCTTTTGTCTCGCATGCAGTAGCATGGTTTGGAAATGAATGAGGAGTGAAGGCAAGCATAATCAAAAGTTGCTTTGTTTTCATTTTATATACAATTCCTTTCACTTATTTTCCAATTAAACAAAACCAAACTCCCTAAACACTCAACAATATACATAGACAGAGATAAAAAGTCATGTGAATCACAGTTTCTCAAGTGAGTGCAAAATGATATTAACTCAACTTATTGTAAATGAGATACTTATAACGAAACTGTTCACTTTAAAACAAAATTTTAAAGTGTCCTTCTCCTTTCTATAAATGTCAGTGATTTTTTTCCTCATAAAACCTCAGCTCCCCTGTATAACACAAATGTAATCTTCCAGCCTTCTTCCTCTAGTCTGAACTTCAAACTCAAAAGGTTTTTTTTTTTAACTTTTGAACTCAAGATATCATTGTGCAACAGGGAATTTTGTTAACATGGCTCCTCTACCCAAGCTTGTGGAACACTCACCAAATGATTGGGTAGGGCTGTTCTGACCAGGTGTGGATGACACTAATAGGGATTAGTCCATTTTCATTGTCTTCACAGATGACTGTAAGGAAAAGTCTTCTTCAAAGCAGCATCTTTGGAGTAGAGGAGAAACCCTGAGACCCATTTGAAAACATCATGTCCAGAATTTTCGTGGAGGGTACAGAGACCTGATGCATTACAGACTGTGGCATAGAACCTTAGAAGGGAAACTCCAAGACTAGAGGGTACTTTCTCCTTATCTGGCTGAAATCTGGGCTACTGTGTGGCAGATTAACAGGCAGGCTGGCCTCCTCGCCCATGGTGGCACAAGTCAAGGCACCACAGAGCTGAGACACTTGAGGACTGGAGAGAATCGACTGATAACTGAGGAGAGCCCCGACTGTGCCCTTATTGTTCCCAGGCCCAGATTTGTAGTAACCCATTAGCTTCCCAAATAAACCCCTTTAGCCAGAATATATCTGTGAGTTCAGTGTGACTATTTCAATGACTTATTGAACCCAGGACAGATGAGAGTGACTGGGAGGAAGGTGTCAGAATAGGTAAAGAAGGATGGAGCTCAGAGTGTGCCAGACTTCTGCTTTGTGGTAAGAGGGAAGCCAGGGGAGGTCAGCTATTTTCATCTCCGTGCCTTTTATTGCAGTCGTGCCTCCCCCCACTTCAGACCCATTCAGATAACACTGGGATTCAGAATGTAGAGTAGAATCTTGTTCCACAGAGCTTCTGGATCACCTGGAGCGAAGTAGGGTAATGACAGCCCTCAGAATAAGTTTTACAATATGCAAAAGCGATTGATAGGAATAGTGACTTGGAAAGGAAGTATTATTAACATTCAGTACCCAGGGAATAGGAATTTCCCATGATTTGAGGTTAATTTTACACATTAAAATATCATCTGAAAGTGAAAATGGTCTCCCCACTGAGAAATGCTGTTCTAAAGAATAAAGTAAGTTCTCTGTAAAATGTTCTATTACCTTCTTTGGGCTTTCCTTTTATTACAATTAAAAAAAGATTTTGGGCATTTCATATTAGGCAAAGTAAAAATATTGGATGGGGAAACTTTATTTCTGTTATTTCCATTGGTGTAAAAATAATTCTGTGAGTATAATACCTCAAAATTTTCCTTGCTTCTTTACCCATTCAACTTTATGGGAGAGGAATTATAAATTTGGAAATACAACCCAGGGATCATGGTCAGGCTAGTTCCTCTCTTGGCAATGTTCAGACCATAACTTTGTTTTTCTTTGTGAGCATCTGGTTTGTGTCTGGATCTCTAACTATGGAGTATAATTAACAAGCCCTGTTGATTTCTTACCAAACTAATTCTTCTATCAACCATGAAAATTACGTTGGCCCCCATTTTACGCTTTTTGATATTCACTGTGTTAGCCTCCCTTAGAAAACCCAACATTTCATCCATAGTACAGGAGCATTGAAAAACAAGTGACAGAGAACATTTTAGGGAACATAAGCAAGGGTTCAAAAATCCTGCTGTTTGGCTTGGGCTTGTCCAGCTGAATTGTAGTGATCTCAGTCTGCTTTAAGCCAGTCATAAAGGGTCTTAAATAGAAATCCCTAGACTTTGGACAAGGAGAAGACACAACTGGCCTGACAAGGAGAACTAAGGTATATACCTCAAGATGCATGAGAGAATTGGCCAGAGTGTCAGTAATTACAAAATGTTGATCTTCAATAGTGAAGCTTCTGGGCTCAAGGTTTTGCAAGCTGGCCTTTTCTAAGTCAGCAAAGGTAAGAAAAACATTTGTTGAAGCATAAGTCTTTCTAGTCACAGGCATGCTAGACATCATTGAAGTGTTTTCTATTTTCAATGCCAGAGGCTTCTCTTTGGTTGCTATAGAGATCCAGTGAGTTTCTAGATTTAATTTATTATATGCCTAGCTAAATAGCCCTAGATCAGTTGACCACAATTCCATTCTGACTTCAGGACCAAGAAATAAAGCCCAGCAACCCTTCACTAATGATTGTTTTCAGGGTTTTATTGGAAATTCATTCTTAACTATCTTTTTAGGTAAATTTTACAATTTTTTCAACCTCCTTTTCCACACATAAAAATACATTTTATTACTTTTTTATAACTGGTTCTTTTTATAAGAACTTGTAAAAATATTGCTTTCTTAGCTAATTGAATGTGGTTTTCTATTAATCTCAGTTTCATATTGCTCTCTAAAGTTTTAGGTTTCTTCATAGAAGAATATCACTTGCTAAATTTCTTAGCTATTTCATTTTATTTCATTAACCTAGGTTTTTCATAATATCTAAAAATATAGCATACCTATGAAAAGTATTAAACCTGAAATGAAGTAAAGCAAGGAGCAATATTGTTGACTTGTATGGCAAATTATTTAAATATTTTCTGAGCCCAAAATAATCTACCAAATCATACCAAATGACACATATAATCTAAAGTAACATTAACATACAATAAGAGCAGGAATGATAAAGCAGGGGAAAATGTCTGTGGAGGGTAGTTCACAAAGGAATGGATTGGTGGCACCTTTCTCTCTGCTCAGGGTCCTTAGTGCCTCTGAAGATTCACTGCAAAACAAATGCTAAAATCCAGTGTTGGACGCTACTTCTGCTCTTCTTTTGTTGCTGAAAGCAAAAGTCATTTTCAGATTTCTTTGAGCTAGGCATTGTGGAAAACAGGTACTAGCATAGGTCTTTCTTAAAAGCAATGTGTAAAGTGAATTTCTGAAAAGAATGAAATACCTATGTTGTAAAAGAGATCCCCTTTTTCTTTATATTTTATCTATTTTATACACTACATTATTATGTCTTAAGTATGCATTTTACAAGTAGCATGTGACTTCATTTTATTATTTTTTCAAAAATTCTTTGACTGACTTTTGTTTTTGTTTTTCCCACTTCTGGAATTTTCCAAGCATAAATGTATTTCTATTACGCCCCTAAATCCAGCCAGTTAACATAGTTGATCAGCACTATCTAGTCACACTAAAATAAAGAAGTTATTTGCTGAGGAAAGAAAGACATAAGTTGGAAACTCAGAGGCAGAATGATCAGGATTTAGGAGGTTAGCTAGTTGTACAGAACAGATCAAAAGTAGGTTGACCAAGATGCAGGGACAGTGGTGAAGTGGATCGACTGGGTGAATGAATGACAAAAAAGGAAAATACTCATCAATTTAGCCTCCCCACCCAAAAGAAGCAGGATGACTTATAGAAATGGCAAATGGGAAAGATCAATTGTTCGTGTTCATCTCAAGTGCCATATTTTCTTTTTGGAACTGTGCATCCTGTAGATTTCATCTCTACTCTCCATACTCCCCTTACCAACATGAGGTTTAGCATTGCGTGAGTGAGCAGACTACTCTGCCCAGTCATGACTTAAGAAGTTCATTTTGCTTTTACACTAACCTCTCCTTCAAAGGAAACTTTACAGAAACCATGAACATAATTTCTTCTTCATTTGACAGTCTGTTGCTTTACATATAAATTTCCTTCAAACAGGACACGAGAAAAAATAGGCTGTTGGGGCCACTCACAGACCGGCACAAGAGTTTCAGATCCATGAGGGCAGAGAACTTCTGTCACTTTCATTACTCTGAGGTACAGTGGTTGGGATTGTGAATCTGTAAACAAAACTAAAGGAATTTATTAACTGGCATGAGACTGGTAAATCGACCTGTCTTATTTTAGCCATGTGAAACATGTACACAGTAATAGCACTAACAGCAAAGCGTGCTTATAAGAACTAATTTGGATGACCAATGCAGAAATTAAGGACCCTGATGCTTTAGTGGTTAATCAGTAGACTACTAACCGAAAGATCCATGGTTGGAAGCTACCAGTCACTTCATGGGGAAAAAAATGGCAGTTGGTTCGGTAAGGAATGTGAGCCTTGAACTGTATAGACAGTTCGACTCTATCTCACAGGGTCCGTTTGCCTCAGAGTGAACTCTGTAACAAAGGATGGGATGATAAAAATCAAGGATGGTGGAACGAGTAATATATGATACCTAATAAAAACTAAGGGTGATTGTTATGATGTATGAGAAATAAAAAAATAATTTTAAATGAACAATATTAAAAGCAGTGAAAGGTTTGAGGGGAAAATAGAGAAGTGAGTTTCTTTAATAAGAACATATAAATGATTTTTCTTAAGAAATTTTACCACTAATATACAAAATAATGGCAACTGCGAAATAGTTAATTATGAGAATTAGAGTTGTGGTGAAATGTGCTTAAAGGCTAAGCTTTGTTGCTCTTTGAATTAAATAGAAAATAATTTTGTATGATATTTCTTCAATATAAAGTAACAAGGAAATGCTTACGCTTTGATCTTTGATGACTGCATTGAAAATATTTCAAGGTCTAAATTGTTATGTGTTCTTCTTACATAGATTAATAATTATAGCTAGTGATTTGACCACTTTCTATTCATCATATTCACAAAATTTACTAGTACTTCTACTCCCCCTGAGATAAATAAGTCGTTTGCTAAGGAAAGAAAGGCACAAGTTAGAATCTCAGAGACAGAAGCCTCAGGATGCAGGAGGTTTCCCAGTTGCAGAGAGCAGAGCAGATGAACAGTAGGCTAATCAAGAAGCAGGTGTCAGTGCAAAGAAATACTGTAAAGGAGACTGCAGTTTAGAAAGGGAAAGAATCAGTCCATCTATTAAAAAGCCCGGTGAATAGTGCTCTAACTGCGGTGTGCATGTGTTGGTGTACGAATTTAGTAGTAGTTTAGTTTTTCAAACCGGTGTGGTTTTATTAGTGAAGAATCTTCTCTAACACCTTCACCAGATTTTTAAAGAATTTTATTTGTCCATGTAAAGAGGGATATGTGTGTTTCTGTTGCTGTGTGTGTGTGTGTGTGTGTGTGTGTGTGTGTGTAATTGAGAGCACGGATAGAGGAGGGTGATAGGGAAGGTAAAAAAGAAAAGAGTAGTACATAGTCTATGGGAAAGCATGAAGGCAATATTTATGAAGCTTTAATAGTTTATTTATGGTGGTAGACTGAGAGTCTGTATATCAGAAAATTAAACTGGAGTATTCGATATTATCTAATTACATATTTAAGATTATATTTCATATTAAGGAATTTGGAATTTATCCTAGAAGATGTGATGCCATACATACTGAAAACAAAGGTTTTATCAACAAATTTTCATCTTTAGGATTTTAAAAAGATTTAAAAAGATATCCTAGAAAATGAACGACAAAGTAATAATGCACGTAATCCAATGATCCATGTAAAAATCATAAAGACTTAAAATAGGACCATCTGGTAAATGTGATGGAAAGTAATGGATACTTTTAAGAGCTACCAAAGATGCAAAATCAATGATGACTGAATGATGGGGGCATATCTGGCTAGCTATTCAGTTTATACAGTTAGCAGTTTGTTGTTTTCATTTACTGGATCCTTAAAGGCTTGAAGATAAACTAGCTGAGAAGCAACAAAGCCCACATGGAAGAAGCACACTAGCCTGTGTGATGATGCAGTGTCGATGGGATCAAAAAACCACAGCAAAGAAAGCATAATATGAATGAGGTGGGGAGTGCAGAGTAGAGGCCCAAAGTCAATCTGTAGGCAATTGGACATCCCCTTACAAACGAGTTGTGGCAAGAAAATAGGCCAGTAATGGTGCAGGATAGCACCAATGATGAGACATACAACCTTCCCCTGGTTCTTTAATGTTTCCTCGCTCCACTATCATGACCTCACAAATCTGGCTAGAGCAGAGCATGTACATGGGTACAGATAAGAGCTGGAAACACAGGAAATACAGGACAGATAAACTCCTCGAAATCAGTATTGAGAGTAGCCATAACAGGAGGGGAAGGAGAAGGTGGGGGAGAAAGGGGGAGCTTATCACAATGACCTACCTAAAACCCCTAAAACCCAGGGGGATGGACAGCAGACATGGGGGTAAAGAGAGACATCGGACAGTACAAAACATGAAAAAATAATTTACAAATGATCAAGGGTTCATGAGGAAGAGAGGGAGGGGAAAAATGAGGAGCTGATAACAAGGACTCAAGAAGAAAGAAAATGTTTTGAAAATGATGATGGCAACAAATATGCTTGACACAATTGATGCATGTATGGATTATTATGAGTTGTATGAGCCCTCCAATAAAATGATTTTTTTAAAAAAAAGAAAATTTTAGATTATGGAGTCATGAAATTTTTTTAAAAAGTAAAAATGGCGAGACTTTAACAGCAACAACAAAAAAAGGCTGAGCCCCAGTGGTGTAAGTGCTTGAGTACAGGACTGCGGCCCGCAGGCTTGGTGGTTCAAATCCATCGGTCGCTCTCAGGAGAAGCGCTGAGTAGCACACACAACCACCAGAGGACAGTGATGCCAAAAAAACCCAACAACAACAAAAAAGAAAATTAAAGGTTTGTGTCTAGAAATGTTAAGATTGATATGTGGTGAAACATAAAATTAGTAGGTATCCTATCATTAGAGAAATATTTAAGCTGAGGATGTAGAATTGAGGTTAAATAATATGAACATAACTGTGGACACTATGAGAAATATGAATTCACTTATTGAAAGTGTATAGTATAAAATGCATTTAAGAATAACATGCAAACACTGATGCTATAGATTGTCATCTTATTTATAGGCCAGCTAAGAAATCCTAAAGAAATGGCACAAACATGAAGAGACAATACCTAGAGAATATGTTAATTTACAATAAAGATGGGAAAAAACTTAAAAATAATTGTAAGAGTAATGCAGGACAGGGCAGCCTTTAGTTCTGTTCTCCATTGGGTCCTTATGAGTAGGAACCAACTCAACAGTACCACCCAAGTACACTAATAATGAAAGAAGTTATCAAAGATGAAAAGATCAGCAATGTTGAATATTATAGATAAGACAGGGGTATCCACCTTTTTCAAATAAGAATCTTAAATTCACAACTAAGGTCTATAATTCTGGAGAACATGGATTTTGTAGTATGCATTTTTTCCACTAAGTGAGCATCTAGCAGCTCACTCTGAGTTAGTGCTCCCAGGGCCATTGAGTAGACTCTCTGGTCACAGTGAATTTTTTCGTAAAAGCAATTTTTTTCCTCAAACCTCATTTTTTTTTAGTCATTTTCTCTCTCTCTTTTTTTTTAATTTCATTGGGGGCTCTTACAGCTACTACAACATTCAGTACATCATTTGTATCAAGCACATTTGCACACATACTTCCACATACATTTCCCAATATTTTCCACTTGAGCCCTTGATACAAGCTCCTCTTAAAAAAAAAACAACTCCCCTTTCCCCTCTCCCCTTTTTAAAAAAATTAATCATTTTATTGGGGCGCCCCTACAACTCCCATCACAATCCCTAACATCAGTTGTATTCAGGCCACTTTTACACACCCATTGCCATCATCACTCTCCAAACATTCTCCTCCCTTCAGGCCCCCATTATCAGCTCCTTATATTACCCTTCCTCCCCACTTTCCCCTTGAACCCTTAGTAATTTACAAATTATTTTTTCATCCTGTACACTGTCCAAT
>PVJH01010163.1:0-74785 GCA_004026705.1 Nesogale talazaci | reverse complement strand
TTCACCAGTAATCAAACTTAATCTTTGTTGCTTTGGCCTCGGGTGGACCTGTGTAATTGTGGCAAATTGCTCGTGTTGCTGTGACATTGGATATGTCATGATATTCAGCCCATGCCTTTCAAAATATTTTAAGTGAAACCTTTTTCAAAATGATAATTTTGCTAAGTGGTATCTTTATTTATACTACTAATTCCAAAAAGGAGGGAAATCTTTTAGCATACAGTAAAAATAATATCTCATCCATTCATCCATTACTATGAAACAGGTTTTGAAGTTTTAAAATGAGGTTTCTGGTAATAACTCTACAACTGCACTTAAGTACATATGTAGCCATTTTAGGTTTGTAGTTCTGATTACACTAATTTCTCATAAATAATAAATTTCTACAGCTAGGCAACATTCAAAAGGCAAATATTGACAACACTGCTCCATTAAAAATTTTCAGGTGACTCAAAAGCATAAAATTTTTACTCTTAAATCTGTATTCTAAGTTCTCACAGCACTCACCCTAATATCACTTCCCAGAATACCTTGCTAGTACTCTGCATCAAGAAACAGAAGGCCAATGAACCCTAGCTTCTTTGTGACTTTGACCATGTCTTTGTATTTCCTTCGAGTTCGAGCCGTGATGATGCTATAGTTTGACCTTGGACTCCTAACCACAAATTTGGTAGTTTAAATGGATTACTTGTTCCATGGAAGAAAGATGACGTTATCTGTTGCCATATATAGGATCACAAAGAGTCAGAATCGACAGTAAAACATGGAGTCTGGGATGTCTTTCCATGACATCCATGCAAACTAAACACAGCTTTTCACACTCCTCTGTTGAAACATTATGCAATTTTATCTCATAAAGGATTGTAGCTTTGAAAAGTCTGTTAGGGTTGTTGTGAGTCAAAATCAACTCCATGGAAGTAGTTTTTGTTTTTTTAGCTTAAAGGATTCTTTATACTTCTTCCACGATCTTATCACACAAAAATGTATCATTTTGCTATACTTCTGAATCATGTTTATGGACTATCTTAAATTTTTCTGTTTAGTGATTTGGGGATTGATGACTCTTATTTACTACAATGGAAGTTCTATGAGGAGAGGTTGGTTTCTACATATTTGTGCCCAATGCATCCTAGTGCCTCATATATGAAGGTTTACAGTATATATCTACTGTATTCAATTTTAAAAATAATTCAGACCTTCAGATTAAACATGCAGAATTTTGTGATGCAAAACTTGTTTCAAATGGATAAATCTCACAATACTAATTTAATAGAACTCAGAATACATCTCAAAAGTCGATGCATGCTAGAGTTTTCAATACGTTTTTCTCAGCCTGGACTTAGAGAAAAGAGAATTTATTGATCTCACCACCCTTCCAACCACATGTCACCAGTCTTCGTGTCAAAGGTGCAAGACATTCGCTAGTCATTGTCAGGCAGCTCCACCACCTGTGCTAGAATAGCTACCTGGGTACCAAAGGCACATCACCCTGACATATTTCACTTGTTCCTCTCTGCCTATATCAGTGCTTCTAGTTTGTGGGCAGGCTAAGCAGACAATGGATTTCCTAGATTTGAAAAAGGAATACAGAATTTAGAGAAGCATCTTCAATGTTAAAATTTAATCTTATATATGTGAAGCAAGATTCTTGTATTTTAATCCATTTTCTTGCTAATGCCAGGGATATTGTATCATATATAAATTTAGAATATATAAATTAGTATACTATATAGTACGATGAATGTTGACAGAAATGGTTAATGCAAAAAAAAGGTTAATGCATTTAACATCAAGAGTTGTGTTGAGTGCCCTGCATATTTTAACTCTTAATAACCCAACAGCTTTAAGCAGAACTTTTTTTTATTATTCTCATCTTCCAGAAAAAGCAGTTAAGATATTCCCCAAAATTCACTTCCATTGATTCTATTTCAACTCATAATGACTCTATACAGGGTTTTTAAGACTGCAGATCTTTACGAGAGCACTCAGCTTCATTTTCTTTTGTTGCTTTGGGTCTTTTGTTCTGTTTATTTGTTTTGTCTGCTCAGCATCATCTTTCTAACATGGAAGGGATAATGGGTATGAACCACCAACCTTCGCAGTTCACCAGCATTACCTAATCCAGATCTCCAATGGGAACCCATAGCTAAGATATAGAGAGACAAAATAACCAATGCAAGGTGACTCCTGTACAGGAGAAGGTCTAGATGCCAACCCAGGATGTCACTCTCGAGAGTGAGTTCTTAACTGCATTGCACTACGGCAGGTTGACTCTGTTGGGTGCCATCAGGTCAGGTTTGAATCACAGCGACTCTCTGCACATCAGAACCCAGCACTGCCCGACCCCGTGTTATCCTCACGGTTGTCCTGCTCTAGCCCATCCAGGATCTTTCTCTTTTTCAAGTAGACTCTAAATTATCAAGTATGATGTCCTTATCCAGGGACTAATCTCTCTTGACAACATAGCCAAAAAATGTCAGACAAAAATCCCATTATCTGTGAGTCTAGTGAGCATTCTGGCTGTCCTTCTTTTGAAACAGGTGTGTTTCTTTTTCTGATAGTCCATGGTATTTTCAACACCTTTACCAACTCCATTAATTCAATTCTTCTCCAGTCTTCTTCATTCGTTGCCACACTTGCATAGCCATAGGGGAATGGAAAGTAGCATGAAACTTGGGTCAGGCACACTTCAGTCCACCAAGAAATATTGTTGCTCTTTAATGCTGTGCAACAGACTGCCCAGGGCAATATGGCTTCTGAAGTCTTGATGAGTTCTTCCACGAGCACTAACTGTGACGCTCAGTAAAATGAAATCCCAGCCACTGTTGATCTTTCCTCCGCTTAGGATGATGTTGTCTGTTAGTCCATGGTGAGGATTTGGGTTTCTTTTACATTGAGTTACATACAATATGTAAGTCTGCAGTCTGTGATACCCATTAATTATAGTTCCTCGAGATGGTGAAATACACGAATACATACAAATAGAAGACTTCAATTGACTACTGTTAGAGTTCACTAGCCAGCTTTACTCTTACGGAATGAAAGCAAATTACAGGCAAAATGCAATATGTACTCAAATGTAAATGCTGTTTCTACATGCTGATAGGTCATTGTTGCTGTAAGCAAGAGAGTGACTTGACCGGAGCAGAACTCTGGGCCCCAGTCTGACGTCCGTACCTCACAGCTAGTTGATACAAATCCACTATTCAAATGTTGCCACTATCACTTGCTCCACTCTATAAAAGGCATAATAATATCTTTCCAAGTAAATTCTCACAAGAGTGTGGTGAGATGAAAAGAAAAAAATCACACTAACGTAAAAACGACTTTAAAGGGATCCTAAGGCTTCTAGATCTGTCACGTTGTGTAAAGCAAACACTCTTTCCACATCGCTCCTTGTAGAGCTTTAAGAAACCTTTTAATATTGAAGAATTGGAAGAAAATAGCTTTGCAAAGAAAAAAATAGTTGGAAATGGACATGTTAAGATCTGGGTAGAAGGCCAACTGAGGGATATAGTGTACAAAGTACAGTCTTAAGAATGGATGCTTTTTAGTGGACAGAGGTTGTGAAAGCAGAATTGTGCTGGTTGGCAGTCTATTTTCTATTCATTGCACGCTATTTTTCCTTAAATGTGCTGAAAAATCTGTGGAAGGAGTGCCTAAGAAAGTATACAGCAGACTGAAAAAGCACCTTTTACACTAAGGAAAATCAGCATGAGTTACAGCTTTAAATTTGAGTGTGTTTCTCTATTTTTTATTAGCAATTCAGCAGCAGAATAGGCTACTTGTTTCAATTTTCCTAAGCTGTAACCCACAAAATTCTATATTTCTATCTTATTATAAGTAAATCTCTGTCCATAGCAATGTCCATTGCTTCATTTAAAAAATAAAGATAGGGCAGGGAGTCTGTAACATAAGATCATCAGATCAAATTCGAACTTAAAACAAATGTGTATGAAACATGAAGGTAGGAACTATTTGAAGCTATATTGTGCATTGCTCAGTTTCTTGGGAAAAAGGGATAGTTTTCTATCCCTGTGGCATTACAGTCTCAGAAGGTCACAGAGATGGCTAGACTGTGTCCATAGCTGACATCAGCTCAATGGAAGTGAGTTTGGTTTAGTTTGGTTTGTTTCAGTTCCAGATTTGCATCCTAGTTGAAAAACACTTTTGGTATTATGGAACAAAATGTTAAATAGAATGTGATGGTCATCATATTTTTTGATTAAATGCTAAAAATCTGGTTTTCCTAAAATTAAACAGTATACAAAGATAAGCAGACTTTCAGTTTCTTTTATATATTGTGAGGACTGTAAAGTGGAGCAAATCTTTAGTTTTCATAACACAAAGTAGGCAAAACCAAGAATACATTCAGAAATATTGTACTAGTATTTTTCTTAGTTTTGGGACTAATTTTAGAAATGTGTTCTTTACTGGAAATATTTTTCTGGTGTGTCCATTCTGCCTGTGTGAGTATAATCCTGCAACCATTGAGTCGATTTCAAATCACGTCTGCCCTGTAAGGTAGAGCATAACTGTCCTGCAGGCTTCTAAGGGCTAGAGTCTGTAATGAAGCAGACTGCCAAATCTCTCTTCCCTGGAGAAGCCCCTGGTTTCAAACTTTCAATGTTTCAGTTAGTAGTAAAATGCGTGAACCACTATGCTATCTGGGCACCATTTTTAGAGGACAAAAAAATGAGCTCCCAACATTTTTCCTATTTGCCTTCCCTAGAAAATATTTTCAAATGACATATCAATATTCTTCTAGTTTTGAATCTTCTATGGGAAGCATAATTACTGAATGGCCAATTGCAACTCACACGGACTTTATAGGACAAAGGAGAGAGTCTCCATATGGCTTCCAAAGCTGTGGATCTTGTTGAAGAAAGCGCCGCCAAGGTCTTTATTTGAAAAATAACACAGTGAAAAACACGGTCTCTTAAGCTATCACCATATCTGAGTTTAATCCTAGCTTTGAATTCATTGACCCGCCATTGAGTTTTTAGGTTTTTGCTTATTTGTTTGTCTGTTTAATATGGAAGATATCCTCTAATCTTTTCCAGTTTTAAGACTGGAGTGCATATCCACTTTATCACATCCTCATCATTGTCTTTTAACAATATTTCTTCATTAGTACATCAGAAAGATCTTGATAATGTTCTAAATTCTGTACCTGATTGATAAAATGTAATTGTTGGAGTGGCTAACAGAAAAAATAATTCCATTTTCTTCTCATTAGTGTGGATTTCAGATAGATATAAACATTAATGTAAACTCTTTTATCATTTTCTTTTAATTGAAAGTTTTATGACTATCCTAACAGTTAGCACATGCCTAACTACAGGGAATTCTTACAGGGCAAAAGAAGAACTTAAGTAATTTTAATCTTGCCAAATTGTAGACATTCTTTTTATTTATCCCAGTTTGGTAAAATCAGATTTTATTTTTTTCCTCTCATAGGCTTATTGATATAAGATTCACATATCTGTATATTTCCATAAGTAAGCCAATTTTTAAAAGTCATATACACATAATCATAATCAATTCTACTGTACTCGTTATTATATTGTACTCATTATATATGAGTACAATTCTGTACTCATTATTTGCACCACAATTTCCCTTAATATTCCCCCCTCCCATCCCTGCTAAGCTATTACATCAGTTATTGTTTCCCTACATCTGCCCCTCCTGGGCTTCATAAACTAGGAAACATATCACAGATAAAAAACAAAAAGAGGAGAAGGAAAAAGAAAACATCATTGGCAATAATAAAATAAGCCTTAGAGAAAACTTCTGTCAAGGAACAAGTGAGAAATATTTAAATGTAGAGAAAAATGAAAATGAATCAAAAGGAGAACATATTACACTGTTAGTACATCCACCATAATAAAGCTTACAATAACCTCTCCCTGGTAGAAAGACTGTCATGTCCCTCTACTGAAGTCCGAGGGGATTTGCAGAAGGATTTGGGGCTCCCTTGTCCTTCATAACCTTCTACAAATTTGATGTTGACAATCTTAAATCTGATAACTTGCCTTTCATCATATTTGAATTTTCTTATTTGTCATCTGTGGATTACACAAGCTGGTGTGCTACTTTAGACTTTCAATAATCTTTAGATCTAGTCATTGTGGGCTTGATTGGCATCTCACTTTGATGACTTTTCGTTTGCATACAAGTCTCTAAGAGTGCACTCTCGCAGGTAATAGATGAGCACCACCTGCTTCTTCGCCACACTTTACTTTGGCACCCTAATCTTCAGTGATTACTTGAAGGTGAGTGTCAAGGTTGGACCAAGTATTAAGAATTAACTGTTTGGGGATTGGGGTTAAAATTCAGTGGGAGACCGGAATCCGTTCTCTTGTTCACAGATCATGTACAGTCCTGCTTTACTTTAGTGGTCTTACCATTTTATGGCAAACCATTATCAATATTGATAACTTCAATAAGTTATCTAATGGCATAGAGCTTAAAGTACTACTGTAAAAAGGAGGTTATGGGAGTATAGTCCAGCTGTGAATCACAATTCATGAGTTCTTTATTTGCACAGATGAAATTTTTAAGTGATTGTGTTCTGTTTACATTAACCATGGAGGTCAGTCATAGGAGAATATTCCCTAAAACATTCCTTAAAAGGGCATCTCTTGTCTATCAGATTGATACTTGTCATATTAAAAGAAGGAGGGAATTAAATTAGTAAATATATCATGGTTCTAGGTGCCTTTTCATTGGATGTGTGCTAAAGCGGGGAGGGGGGGATCTCTCTTTCTTATAATTTGATATTTATCATATTTAATATTGCCTGCATAGTTTTTTGTTCATAGTTCTTAATATTTCCCCCCATTTCACAAAGAAGACTATCTTGTTGTAGAACCACTCCCTACATGACCATGAAACAGACAGACATATATAAATAAAACTTGAAGTTTTGGAGTATTTCTCTACTTGTATAATCGAGCTGGTTAATTTTGGTTTCAAGTATGTATCCAGACAACTTTGATGAACAAGTTCCTAAAGCAGATGTGGTTGACTTTGTCTTTTTTATACACTGTAACACAAAAAGGAAATCTAAATTGTTCCATAAAATGAAACTGCTGTTCCTTATATGCTTTCATTTTGGAAGCATATAAAGATGAGTTTGAGTTATATAGACATTGCAAGGCAGGCTTCAAGATGATTGATTCTCAGCTCAAGAGGTCCCATATAATGAGGACAGATAACAAGAGAAGGAAAAGGGGGGAGGAGGTTTTGTCACCCCATCTTTGGCTTCACATGACAAATCTACAACCAGGAGACTGCGTGTTGGAGAAGAATACATGATGACTAAGAACTATGAAATAGCAGACCATTTTAAGAGCAAGAAGAGACCATCAAATTACTGCTGTTATCATCATGGGGAAACAGTATTAGAACAGTCATTAATGATGTATGAATTCTGAAAACCAAGAGCTCCAAAGTATATTAAGAGGGACACATCAGGTGTTATCCCCTGGGAAAAGCATGAAGTTGTTTGCCTGTCAGCAGATTATTTGGTCCAGGCATGATGTAGTTGCTGAGTAGCACCATTACTGACTAATTCCTGCTTCTAATTACTCCCCTGAGAGCCCTGAATCGTTCCTCAAGCTGTAAGGCTAGATCTGGCCAATTTCTTTATGAGAATCCTGAAGAGATAGCTCATGACAGCCTAATGCTTCCAACCACACTTGTCGCAGTCAGATATTTTAGAAGCCAGCATAGAAATAGGTGCATCTATTTTTTCTCCTCTTCTGTACAAAACAGCATATCCTAAACAAATTAAAGAAGGAGGGTTGCCATCTGTATTTTATTACCATGCATTTTGCAACCAGAAGTATAGCCATTGTTTTGTATTTTGAAGTCATCTTTTATAAAACATAATCATTTAGCACAATACACAGAGGGACTGTTTCACTTTGGGTGTCACTTTAAGAGATACACATCAATGCAAAGCAAGGATAGACTGGCTTCTACTGTTTATTTTATTTGCATAACTGAAACCTGGCAGATTGTTTGTTATATTGGCCCTGCCTAAATAGCAGAACTGTGAGCAGATGGTGAGCTGGTTGACTTCAGTTAGACATGTCTGGATTATTACACTTGAAGGGGTACTTTATTATAGGTCCCTGGAAAATAATAAGACAGTTTCTGTTCCAATAACTCATATTAAACCACAGATTTATTTAACAACTCACTAATAACCAATTCATGTGCTCTATCCCATGTTCACTATTTTCTAGGCATCGGTCCAAATGTTTTATAATTGCATCATGGAACACTGGTTCAAATCACTGCACAAAGTTGCAGAAATCAACCTCAAACAGACTTAAATCTCTCACCTGCTAAGGAGGCTACACCTGGTAGACTAATTTTGAGGAAAACTTGGTAAAGTGCTTATTGAAAATAAACAAACCCTGTTACAAAGCACATGCAATTAATGAGCAGGGTGCAAATATTCTGAGTCTCCAAGTCACTTCGAACAGGTATGTTAAGAGGCTTTGCAGCAACACAGAAGAAATGGAAAACCAGACACCTACAAAGACTGCTTAGGTGAATATTTGATATGCTTGAAAACATGGGACACTATTCTGCATAAATTCTTCAGTTGTGCACAAGCATTCTAATCAGAGTTTTCTTAAATGGGTTATATGTTCTTAAAGCAATAAGCATATTACTTGCATGTTGATGTTTTTCTGTATAGTAAATTTTCACTTTCACAATTTTCATAACCCTCCTGAATTGTGTGCTACATGAGAAAGCTGAAGGCCGAGCTAGCCCACTTGCATGGAGCTGGTAAGTAGAAGAACAGCTACTGGCCGGGTACAGTATCATTTCAGGTCCTCTGCTTTTAAATGTGATTCTTTATGGTGTGTGCCAGATGTAACTGACCATCTTCCTGGTTTGTCAAACAGGTCGAGCTTCTACTGACTAGATGAAAGATAGGCACTTGAAAGGCAACCTAGAGGCACCTCAGAAAACAAGGCTGGTCACTGAAAAATCATACCCTTAAAACTCCTCTGGCACATTTCTAATCTGCACACATTCTGCTTGTGTTGGAATTGATTCCACAGAACAGCATCTATAATAAAATGGATGATCGATATTTTGGTTTGAGAATACGGAGACGTATTCTATTCAGTGGTGGTGAAAGCATGCCTACATCCATCCATGTCCCTCCTCTTGTTCAAGCCGGTTTTTTAGTGTGAGCCAACACATCCCACAGGGAAGGTGTCAATGTTCTGCTGGCTGTGCCTTCCATCTAGTCACCACCAATCAGACCTCCCCGCAGGGACAGATTCCAGTTTCTACCCTGCCGAGTGCTCAGGTCTCATCTCACGCATGTTACGCATCGCACCAATTTTACGTGGGCGTCATCACCCTTCTGTCAGTGTCTGGCGTGTGCTCGGATTGCTTGCCCCAGAGCCCCTCCTCTTTCCAGGGAAGACAGGCAGGTACTTTTAGATCTTCACTTATACAGAGTGGCTTCGAAAAGGTTATGGAAAAATGAAAAGAAAAGGTAACGGCATTTTACCACTAACTTTTCACACCCTCTTCATAAATCTCACCTCTCGGAGAAGCTATTATTATTCCCTTCCCCCATCTACATGAATTCTTCCATGCAAATCACTTTCCTCCTAACCGCTTTCTTCAGGATCATTGAGGATGTGCAGTCATAGATGAATTTTTTTTCTCACTTGTTAAAGAAATTTCTTAGAGATAAACTGCAGATTCCCCTCACTTCTACAGCAATGGCTAACATTAGACCATTAGCTAACAGTTCGATATGGCCCCTCTTCAGCTAAGCAGAGGTTTCCAATACGTCCTCTGGGCGACCACAACCTGGCACATTCTCTCCCCTAACCCCGTGCCCACTTAAGGGATATAGAGTCTGGTGTACACATAGCAACAACCTGACAGTGAGTTCCATTGATAGTACCTAATGGCACGGGGCTGATCACTTCAGTAACAGAGGTCAACGTTGCTTACTGCCTGGTATATGAAGAGGTCCTACAAGGACTCCCACTGTGGCAGTCAGGTAATTATGTTGATTTCATGATTGGGATGTAGGGGTGGAGTCTAGCCTGTTAATCTGGGGGTAGCCATTGAGTAGCCAATGAGGCCTCCATGTGGGCATGGCTTTCTCCTGAGAGTTCTGGGAAATCTCACAATATTTCCCTCATGGGGATGAGAAGCTATCTGTCCAGTTGTTGGGAGTTAGTCTCAGAGACAATGAATCACAGACAAGACAAGATGGCAGCGTCCGAGGAGCTGCAGGAGCCAGAAGAGAAGCCACATGGCCTTGCCCTGATGGAGCCAGACCTCTGAAGCTGTAGAAGCCATGTGGAGATCCCTGCCAGCGCTGAGTTGCTTCTACCACCACTAGATGCTGTTGATGGACCCTGAGCCCTGGAACTGAGGAGCCATGAGGGGACCCGTCTGCACCCACTGACCTGTAACTTTGTGAATCGGAAGGAGACATTGTAGACATCCTGGTATTGGGTCTATGGGCTAATGTTGGACTTATGACTTTGAACTGGACTGCGTTGGGATGCTTTCTCAATGTTCCATTCCTTTTGTATATGCGCCATTCCATTATATCCATATGTGTGTCTATGAGTTTGTTTCTCTAGTCTACCCAGACTAACACACCCACTGAGGAGCTTCTCCTTTCCAGTTCACCACCACTGGATACAGACTGTTGTCTTAGTCTAGACGCTCCCAAGTATAAGTAAACTAATGTCTCTCGGACTAGCCGTCCATCGCTTCTTATGTCTCTAGCCCTGGTGGCATAGTGGTTACAAGTTGACCAGCTAACTTCAAGGCCAGCAGTTTGAGACCACCCGCTGCTCCCTAGGGTAATTTGTACTCCCATAAATTATTACAGTCTCAAAACTCACAGGAGCCAGTCTACAGGATCACTGTGTGCTGGCACCAACTCGATGACAGCGAGCTTGTTTTTGTGTTTGCGTGTGTGTATGTGTATGTGTTTGCTTTGGTTAGGTCTCCTTGTATAGGAAGTCTCTCCTCTTGGGCTTGAGTCTAAACATCTTAGAGTTGAACATAGTGTCTGACACAACACAGATGCTTACCTGATGAGGAAAAAGATTAAAAAGGAGAGTTAAAAACGAAGAAACATACGGTGGGAGAAAGGAAAGAAGGCAGGGAGAGGGAGAACTCGGAGAAGAAAAGGTAAGGAGAGACCATAGAAGTTCATTGATGAGTTCACTCTATCAGGCAACCCTGGTATTAGAAGTACCTACCGATCCTAGGGAATACTAGGTACTAGGGCTGCAGGTCTTTGCCAGTTAACTTCAGAGCACTGGGATGTCTTCATTCTTTCAATGTCAACTGCTTGAACTTAATAATGCTTTCTCTCTTGTAAAAAGCAAACCTTGCCTAATAATTACTGCCATGGCTTTAACTGTCTTATGTAGCTTCTGGTATTAGCACATAATATTACTATACTCAGGGCATGATTTCTGTATGCTGTATTTTCTGTGAATTTCTTCACATTTGCTGTACTTCCTTCCTCTCTGTCAATTAAGATTACTCCCCGGCTATGGTTTAATTATTAAAAAGTTCTCTTTATAGTAGGATAAATCTGTCTCCCCATAGCCTTTGTTCATTGATCTTGATTCTGCACTTGTGAGCAGTCTAAGCTCCATCCTACCTCACCCCACTGAAAGCATTCCTTTAGATTATTTAATCATGGTGGGACACATGCCCCAGAGCTCACCCTTTTCCAGGTTAAATGTTTACTTTGATGTTAATAAATGTTCTTAGGAAAATATATCATCAAAACTACTGAAGCATCTTAGATCCAATAATGCATATGCACATAGTCACACAGCTCACAATATCAATACATACAATAATACAATTATGTGTAAAGACTTCTTGAGCATCTAATTTGCTTCCTTTATGCATTTTCTATTTGAAGACTTGACTGAATCTGATCCACCAAGCAGAATTGTCCATCTGACACTTTTGCTGTCAATATAAGAAATCCAAATGCTTTTACATTTATTGCACTCTGGGAAAATTACTCATTGGTATCCTAATAGTGTGGTACTGATCCCTCAATGTCCATGTTCTCCTTTCTTTTGTTGGGGGAAACTCTAAATGGGTCTTGAGTGTTTCCAGGCATTTTCTAGCAGGGGGACACGCACTGCTTACTGTTTCTGTCATCTCAAGGATGTCTGTGTGGATAAAAATCTTGGAAAACAGAGAGTGTGTCTCCTCTCCAGGCAAAGGGTAGATTTGTTTACTTACCAGCATAATAAAATCATATTAACGTCTGGGACAAAGGCTGGGCAAGCTTCCTTTCAGGTTGTTGAAAAGAAGGATTTTCTAAACTCTGCTGTCTCCGGCAGTGATGCACATGCATTGCCATCACAGCATCCACCTGGGGGGACGTTTCCCTGTGGACTGAAGGACAAGTATTTGCTGCCTGCTGTGACACAATTAATAATGTCCCACGTCTCTGATTCTGAAGTCTGATATCTTTTGCCAGCATTTGTAATAGTTTGTAGGCAGGGTAAAATCGCAGACTCTTCTGTGGCAGTCATGTGTTCTGTTGCCAATTTGATTAAGAGTGTAAGGGTGAAGTCTGGCTTGTCAATCTGGAGATGTCCAGTGGGGCCTCTCTGTGGGCATGGCTTTCTCTGAGAATTCTGGGAAATCTCATGATATTTCCCCCGTGGAGATGAGAGATCATCAACTCAGTCCCTTGGAGATGCTCTACTGACAAGACACATGGCAGCATGCTGCTAGGCCCTGAGCCCAAAAACTGGAAAAGCCACATGGGCTTGCCCTGATGGAACCTGACCTCTCGGGCTGGAGAACCCATGTGGAGACTCCTACCAGCACTGACATGCTTGGGAGGCCATGGGGAGACCCCTGCCAGTGCTAAGATGTTTCCACCACCACTAGATACACAAGACTCTGCATCCACTGGCCTATAATTGTCCTGGCATCATTGCATGTACTTCATGAGTCTGAAGGCGGCTTTATGGATTGGAATTAGACTTACAAGACTTATGGACTTCAACTGGATTGGGATGGGATCCTTTCTCAATGTTCCATTCCTCTTGTATATAAACCTCTCCCTTATATACAAATGCATGTATATGAGTTTGTTTCTCTAATCTACCTGGACTAACACACCTTCCCAGTTCTTGATTCAGCCAGAGTCAACCAACAATTGCAGGAAATAAAATTGTCAGCTCTCAACCTTTGATCTTTCTAACTGAGATTCTCACATGATGGAACTGAGACAAGACAAAATGGGCTGAGAATAAAATGCCTGACCCATATGAATGGGAGAGATAGTAAATGCATATTTTTTCTTAGTCTCACATATTTTAATGTAAATATGAAGTAAAAACAACACCTAATGAGGACGTCTCTCAGAAAACAAAAATATTCTAATACATTTGAGGCTGACAGAAGATTCTGTTCTGGTGGACAGAAGATAGAACACTTTGTAGAAAGTCTTAGTAAATAGCTTATGACTTTTGAGAAGTGTATAAATTAAAATGAGAAAATTGTTTGGAATACTATTGTTTTTATGGGACAGTTGTAGCTACACATGCTGCTCAGGAACTTTAGTGAAATATTTATGTGTAGGATTAATATATGTACAGCTTAAAAACTCTATATGTACAATTTGCTACGGAGATAAAATTGTTTGAAACCTAAAAGCTAGGGGGAAATTCTTAAAAGTCATTCTGAGAAGCCAAGAGTTAGAAAGTTCATATCCTCATGTTCCTTTATTTTTTTCCTGAGAAGTAGGGAGAATATAAGCTTTGGTATGAACTTGACTTTTTAAGTTTACAAAGTCTTCCTTTTCGATTTGCTGTTGTTGTTGCTGCTGCTGCTGTTGTCTTGATTTGACGCCGGCGAATTCGGCCCTGTGTACAGCTGAACAAAACACTGCACAGTCTTGCCCCATTCTCACAATTGCTCCACTACCTGAACCCTTAAGCCACTGTGCCCATCCATCTCATCCCCCTTCACTTACTAGGAAGTTTTTAGGAAACAGTAATAAAATGTTGGTTCTTTTTATTTAGGTTTGACAAATTGAAGAAGTTTATTCATTCTTTGTTTCTTCTCCACTCTAAGATGATAGGAAATGAACAAAAAAGTTCAACTAAGTCATATCATCACAATGAAAAGATTCCAGACATATGAACGAAGCCCGGTGAACCAGGCGGAGAGCATCAGTGGGAATGGAAGGAGTGAGTGCTGGCAGAACAGTGGCCTTCGAAGCTGCACAGCAGAGAGAGGTGCACCAAGGCATGACCCCTCCGACCTCCCAACTTGAGAAAGACCAGATGACTCCAACAACAACAGCAGGTTATCCGCCCAGTGCAGCAGGATAGTGACCGATCAGTGCACCACACCATGGTTATCCAACCCAAAAAGTTCATATGGAAGGTCTGCACTTCAGAATTAAAACCTAGTGGAGGGCAATTTGGCAAAAAGGAGAGGATTGAAACAAATCGAATTTGCCTGCAAAGGAAAACACAGGTGGGCACCCTTTACTCCTAAAAGGTGAGCAATTCAAACACCCCCCCCCCCCACTTTCTGAGATGCCTTCAATGACTGAAGACCTGCTTCCAAACTACCACAGTCTTGAAAAGCCTGAGGAGCAGTGCTAGTCTGCACACATGGGGTCGTCATGAATTGGCATCAACTCCAAGGCAACTAACCAAAAACATGAAAAGAAAAGGAAAGAACAAGGAAAATGGGGGACAAATGCAGGAGTAATTCATTGAAATTATTATATTTTACTGTGAAACACTAAGCTAAGAGAAGTCTACCCACCTATCTTCATAACTTGGTATACACTACCCTTGCAGATAGAAAACTAGGATAATTTTTTCCGGAAAAACTGACAGCCTTCAAAGGAACATATTCTGGCTATTGATCTCTGGAAGATGTCTTCAATTGAGTTTGTAGTCCAAACCACTTCTGGGGAAGACCTCCACATCACTCTCCTTTCTACTGCCATTAACCCAAGAATAAAGTGTTGCTTCTAAATATAAACATGAAATTATAAGACATTGGAAATGCGCTCCAAAATAAAATAGCAAATCAACCAATAGTGAAAACTTGAACAAAACAGTCAATTAAAGGCAAAATTGGGAAAGATGTAGGAATAAGAGCATTCATTCTACCAAGACATTTTAATGAAAATTGTCATCTGAATATTGGAGTAATGGGAGAGACTCAATCTGTATACATTAACATGAATTCATGCATCTGTGTATATGCATGCTTGTTTGTGTGCATGTGCACTTTTATTAAAATATGAAAAATATTCTATGACTATGGAAGGTTATCAACTGATATTATATTTATATTTATATATAAAAATGATATTCTATAACTATCTTATTTTAATATATGCCAAAAATACTAAAAAAATTACTAAGGTAACTATGTTTGCCTTTGAATGCAAAGATGTGGATAACTGAGGTAGGTATGGGCTTATTTTCCCTTACAATCCTATTGTTTCTAGTTTTTTTTCAATTGTGTACAAGTGCTGTTTAACTTAAAAATCTATATGCAATTTTCACAATTCATTCAGTACAAACATTCAGTACAATTCTTGTCATATACTAGGTTATCAAAGGTGAGTTTCTTTCAGCTATACCTTTTTGTTCTGATATTAAGATAAAAAATCAGTAGCTTAGCTGGAAAAAAAATTCAAAGTTACTAAGAAATTCAAAATTCAAATAAATGTCCCAATTGAAGCAGACTTACAAGACCTTTTTGCAGTGCTAACATCTGCAGCTCTCTCTCCTGTCTGAGAAGTGCACAGCATTTGTTCTTTATATTATTCATCTCGGAATGAATCATATTATCACCTTGTGATATTTCTTAAATCATCTTGGAGAATTCAACTTTCCAAGCATTGAACAGTCTCTGAAGACATGTATTTCTTTATAACAGTAGTGTACTTGGTAGGAACTCCACAAATATTGTTGATCAGAATTGATTATGGGAGAGGAGCTCTGACTTTTGCTCACCTTTTAATATTCTAGATGTCAAGACGTCAGGAGACCAAAACAAATAATACCTCAATTTACTACAGTAAGTAGCCTTTTGGTTGACAGTCTAACATACCAGATCTAAAATAAAGGTAACTTTTAGATAGACCAATAAATTAAAAATACAAATGTAAAATGTTACATATTTTTTAAAAAGGTAACATCAAAAATTTATTTAATGTTAAGTATGTATAAGTATAACTAAATTTCCAGACATGGGAAACTCTTCCAAAATTAATTTTCTCATTTCTGGTTTAAGAACTGTATAATATTATTCTGATAAAATAATATTAGAAAATTTACTCATCACTGCTATTGATACACCAATAATGCACACAAAAAATGGCCTTCTATTGCTGGTCTGTAACTTTTACAAAGTAGAATTCAATTTTAATAGAAAGTACTAAATATGATGCAATAGTTGACAAAAATACAAGAGATAGATGACTTGAGTATGAACTCTCGGTGCTACTGGGTGAACTATTTTAAGCACATTGTTAACCTCTCTGAATATCACAATTGTTGTCTGTAAAATACAAACTAACAATTACTATGCCACCATAGTATGAAGGTTTAGTGAGCTGTTATACTGCTAGGCAAAGAACCTAGCACATTGTAAACATTGTCACTATTTTTTTTTATTTTCTAAATTTTCTTCATCTAAGTATTTCTGGATTATTGTTATATTTATACATCCTGGTGAACTTAGAGAATACTCAAAATCTAGTCACTGTATAAAGATAGTTAATCATATTTATAAGGTATTAGAATGTACTTTATTGAAATTCATTTGAATGATGCACATCGTTGTTCTATTGGTAAGAACCTTTCCTTCTCTGTTACAAAAATATTGACTGTTTAAAAAGTTTCCGTTTACCTAGGATCTTTGGAATTGTCAAATTATACAGCAGAGAGGATAAAACAATAGCAAAAAATGAAAAGCAACAATATGCTATTTAGAAACGGGTCATTTAGTCACATTGTTTAGCAGCACCAACAACAGAAGAAGTTGCTGCACATTACAGGACAACCTAATGTAGTTCATGACACAGATAATTCTGATAGTCCAACATCTCCTGGTGTTCAGAACTCATCTGAGCTATGGCTTCGAATAGGTAACAGTATACGTGCTATTGGTTGTCACAGCAGTATGCAATGTAGACTTCACTAAATCGATTACACATTTGGGTGTACTTGATTTTCTGCTATTAGCTGCCACTAAATCATTCTCCTTTTAGCTGCTGCATTCTGCTCGACTGAGAATGTGTTTTACTTCATTAAGCCTCAGGGGGTAGGGGGACGACTTAGTTTCCCTTCTCAGCCCTCTAACATCTTGTCTCTGCAGGTCTGGAGAGCCTTGGTTTGTCAACTCCGCCTCTATTATTCTTCATTGCCTCCCAGCTATATTCAGTAAACCCTTTCCTTTTGTTGTATTCACTATTCTTATGGATTACATTGTATACCTAAAAAGATATGTTGGGTTCTAACGCCTGGCACCTGTGAGAATACTGACACATGAAATCACATAAAAGGAGGGTAGGTCTTATTCAAATTGGAGTGGTCTTGTTATTTTTAAAAAGAGACACAGAGAAAGTATGGCTTGCTGAAGATGCTTCATCTAGAGTCTACAATGCGCCGAGCTACCAGAACCTGAGAGAGACAAAGAAAGACCTTTTCCTCCAGTCTTAAGAAGGCAGCGTAGCCCAGAAAAGGCTTCTCTGCATGTCTAGCTGCAACAACGGGCTCAAATACGAGAACAGGTATGAGGAGGCACACAGGAGGACCAGCTGGTGTTGGACTCCACGTGCACTGGGTTCCTGTAAGTCACACTTGACAACCCTGAACAACAGTCTCCAGAACTGGAAGGCAGGACCTTGCTCTCTTTGTAAAATTTTTCTAAGGATCTTACAAATATGATTAAGAATTCCAAGGTTCACAATTAAAAGGAAGGTAGAAGGACAAGCTCAAGTTCATATATGAAGTTGCCTACCGGACTTTCAAGGTGTCATAATGGGCAATCTGAGCTCTAACTGCTTATCAACTACTCATTAAAATGAAAGGAATACGACTTTATTCCACATTCCTGCCAAAGAACTGAGAGTATACATCAGATGCAAGAAAATGATGTGGCAAATCCATTACTGTGTACACTTTAATCTTCCTTGTAGACTCCATTGGCATAGAAACCCCAAAAGGAATGTTGAGCAGTCCACAAGGAATGATTAACATACAAGTAGATTAAACTGTTGAGATCAAATTGTTTTATGCTTTTTTTTCTTATACCAGTCCCTAAATTAATTGACTGGTTTTGTTTTGTTAAACAGAGCCATTTCTGATATCTAAAAATGTAACTCTGCATATCTTACATTATTCTTATACAATTCATTCAACATAGGCAATTTCATTTCAAAGCATTGGTTTTCTTATTCATAATCATACCAATAAAATTTAAATTTCACAATAATTCTGGGTGCAATATCTGTATCCTTCCAAGCAGAAATAATCATCCCCATCTCAATTTCTATAATACTTTTTAAACAAATAAAACAAAAACTACTAACTATTGCTTAGTTCGTCTGAATACCATGTCTTCAATAAAGGGCTCAAGAATAGAAATGATTGTGGGAATGGACCAGAACTATGAAGTGTTTTGTGCTACTGTGCATAGAGTCTCTATTAATCAGAACGAAGGGGATGGCACCCAGCAGTAACAACATGAGAGATCTGCCACGATTTCCTTGGGGATGAAGTCAGCTCCCTTGTCTTTTCCTAGATCAAAAGCCTTTATCTGGTTCCTTCAAAACTGAACTCAATTATTTAGTCTTGAACCAATAGCCTGCCATATTTTCTGCTAATACTGTTGGTCCTCCATCACCGCAGACTATGAATCCACCACCTGCCATCTCACATGATGCCAGTAGCTTGCCCTCTTGCTTGCTGATCTTGGGTTCATAAGTCCCTAACGTTATTATCTTTTAATTCTGTGATACCAAAAATATGTGAGCCTTCTTTAATTAATCACAAAGGGGCCAGTGAACAAAAGTAGAGAGCCTTCCAACACTTATCTAACCAACTCATAGAATTGGCTTATGCATCAAAAGCTTGGACTACCACCTCTGGGGACAGACAGCTTGATGAAGGACCACGACATAGTTGGCAAAGACAATGCTCCACAATCGAGTTTGGTAAGCAATGTCAGGGGCCTTAAAAACTTTTTGAGTGGCCGTCTACAATACAATTGTTGGTCTCTACTCATGTTACTTGGGTAAGTAAGTTGTGCTTGATCCAAGCCATGATATTGTAATCACCTCATATGTATGTGAAAGTTGGACATTGATTAAGGATGACCTAAGTATAATTGATACATTTTATCTATAGTGCTAGGGAAGAATACTGAAACTACCACCACAGACTGCCAAAAGAAGAAACAAAACTATCTTGGAAGAAGTACAGCCCGAATGCTCTTTAGAGACAAAGATGGTGAGACAGATTGTTAGAACATACCAGTCTTCAGGAAAAGGCATCATGCTTGCTAAACTAGCGAGGCAATGAAATAGAAGAAGGCCTTCAAAAAGATTGATTGATACAATGACTTTAGCCATGGGATCAAACACAAGAACAAATGTGAGAAGGCACAGAACTGAGCAGTCGATAAAGTCTCCTTCTCACTCACCAAGCATGTGCAATCGAAGCATCCTGGTGCTGGCAGGGGTCTCCCCATGGCTCCTCGCTTCCAGGGATCAGGGTCGATCAACAGCATCCAGTGGTGGTAGAAGCAACTCAGTGCTGGAAGGGGTCTCCACGTGGCTTCTCCAGCGTCAGAGGTCTGGTTCCATCAGGGTAAGGTCATGTGGCTTCTCTTCTGGCTCCTCCAACTCCTTGGACGCTGCCAACTCGTCTTGTTCATAGTTCATCATCTCAGAGACTGACTCCCAACAACTGGGGACATGGTTCTCATCTCCATGAAGAAAATATCGCGAGATTTCCCAGAAGTCTCAGGAGAAAGCCATACCCACACAGAGGCCCCAATGGCAACTCAATAGCTGTCTCCAGATTAACAGCCAGACTCCAGCCCTATATCTCAATCATGAAATTGGTATAGATATGTGACCACCACAATAACCCCAAATATCTTAAGAAAAAACAAAAACTCTCTTACTAAAGTTATTGACTCCTAGAGACCATTACCCAATGTTACTCCTTAAACCTTAAATTGAAACTAAGCCCAGAAGTTGTCTTTTAACTAAATAACATACTGATTCACAAAATAATATCACCTGTGAACACTTTCCTCTTCTAGAAAAACAATGTAGGCTATGTAAGATCTAACAGACAGCAATACCTTTAAAACAAAAACGCAAAGAGACAGGGAAAATAGAATAGCAGAAATAGCAGCCTGAACCAAAAATATTGAGAATGTTCATAAACTGTGGAAAATATAGCCAATGTTATTGATGAAATCGTATAGAAATTGAGTGGGAATCTAGATATCTAAACTTCTATATGAACTTTCAAAGAAACAAGTAAAACAATATTTTAATATATATTATACAAGATAATATTTCAGAATGAAAAATTCAATACAACAATCTGGAAAGGAAGGAGACAGGAAGTATGCAGATGACGTTTGGTTACATATTTCATTATGGAGATTGCACATTCTCATATGTAGATCATATATGTACTCTGTGCTTTGTAGGTGTGGTAGTTATATAATCTGTTGTCAATTTGAGAAGATTAAGAGTGAAGGGGTGGAGTCTAGCCTGTCAATCAGATTATGCCGATGAAGATTCTGTGGGAGCATGGCCTTCTTCTGAGGATTCTGGGAACTCCTGTTTTCCTCTTTGGAGGTGGGAGACACTCTCTCTTCTCACTGCCTTTGAGATATTGCAGCTGACAAGACACATGGAACTACCCTATGGCACTAAGATGGAGGAGCCATGTGGAGATTCCTGCTGGTGTTGAAATGCTCTTAATGCCACTGGATCCATAAGATTTCCCACCCACTGGCCTGTGATCTTCCTGCATTCGGTGTCATTGCATGTATTTGATGAGTCTGAACAGGACTTTATAGATCAGTATCAGGACTTTATAGGCTAATATCAGACTTGTGGACTTGATCTGGATGTGCTGGGATGTTTTCTTTGGGGGGGGGGGGGTTATCACTGTCCTCTGGTGGGAGTAGGAGGTCCAGCCTTGCTCCTGGAGAGCTGCTGCTGAATTTGAACCGCTAACCCAGTGGTTCACAGTCCTGCACACAACCACAATGCCACCGGGGCTCAATCCAGGATGTTTTCTTAATGTACAATTTTTCTTATATATAGCTCTTTCCTATAAACATATGAGTGTCTATGAATTTGTTTCCCCAGTCTACAGAGAGGCATTTATATTTAATATAGCAAAAACTGTACCCTTGATCATTACCATATGGCAAATATAGTTATCTCACACATATAGCTATATAATGATGTTCTTACCATTTACAACCCCACACAATATTTGGAGAATATCGCCTGTTAATCAGTTTGGGTCTGGGGTCAGTCTTATTCTCAAGAGAACGGGGCTAACTGGGCATCTATTTTCCAGTAGCCTGGAATGAAATGTGCTGAAAAATTCTTTCATGGTGGTAATTTTGTACATACTATTGCAAACATTTAAAAATCTATCACACCAAAATGGTGTTCAAATTTTTGAACATGGATTACTCTTGGCAGTACATGTCATAGTCTTCCTCCACTTCCATTTTCCCATATTATGCATTTTTTCCTCACTGGAGCATTAACTACCATAATCACATAAATTTTGTGCTAACATCTACTCATCCTTTATATCTCAGCTTAAATGATACTTCCAGGAAAAGTAAATTTTCCTTGAATTCTCAAGAATGGAGGTGTATCTCTTCAATTCACTCCCTTACAACATCACATTGTACTTATAAAATCATCTGTCCCGTTGTATAATGTAGTTATCATTTTTTATCAGTATTCCTTCTTCCTTGTACAAGTCATTTACTTCAGGGCCAGGAACTTGTCTTATAAACAGTAGTGGTAAGCACCATGTGATTCCCTAATGATATTTGTTGAACAAAGATATAAGTGGCATATATGGTTGTAATAACAACTTTAAAACCACAAAGGAAAAAGTGTTTTCTAACTCTCAAGGACAATAATGCAACAAATTTCTAAGATTTGGTTCATAGTACCTAGTGACCCATCAATATTGTTACCTAATTAAATTTTATCAATTTTATATTGTTCCTCCATGGGGAATCATGGGAACCATGTGATTCAGGAAATATCATCTCATGGGTGACTCTAATAGGAAAAATGGGCTTGCAGATGAAATGTCAGAAAAATCTGAAATTGTCATTGTGAAGGAAGATAATGCCATAACTTTAAGTTGGTCCTATTGTTGGAGTACTTCATTTTCATAAGCTAACCCTTCAGACCTTCTCAGTGAGACTGCTCATGTGCTTGGACTAGCTAAAACAGCACACAAAGTTTTTATAATATTAGGAGCCAATAGCTGCTCAATGTGTGCTATCAGAATAATTTCAAGAAATACATTGTTTACCTTGTGATCCAGTACAAGCGGGTAACATAAACATACATAAATAATATAATATATATATATATACTTGAAGCAAGTCCAATAAAACCAGACAATACTAGCTATGTATGAGGTAATCAATTTTCTTTCTTTTCATTTTAATTATTTTTTATTCTACTCCATTATTTTATTAGTAACATCCTGTTGAAAACTCACGACCGAATATTAACCAACTTGTTAAATGGTGGCTGACATTTAAAAAACCCTGCTGTACAAGGAGCTTACTATGACACCATCTGAACAGATTTCTATTTAATTTAATTTTTTCTTAATATATATAGCCATTAGAATTTAGCATGACATACTCTAATTTACATACAATTAATATTTAAAGTATTGGAATTTTCTGAAATAATCTTTACACAAATCTATTCTGCTTGCTAGTCATCATTTATTAAGTTTATGCTCATGTTAAGCTAAATCTTTCATAATAGAATCACATGAATTATTGTTTTTTCAAGGTAGTCCCTGAAAATATGCATGTCTTGTCATGTTACTTAACAGACTTCTGAAAAATAATTTTCTCCATATTAATAAACTCAAGCTAAGTGATTTCATGATTCTTTTCCATTCTAGACTTTGTGTTATAACTGAAGATTTGAGTAATAGCCCTGTTTTCAAAAAATGAATTAATAAGAACAGCTAAATTATAATTAATATACAAAAGATAAATCTGGGTATTAAAAAATATCCAAGGAAAAGATCAAGCCTTAATCTGAATAAACAAATGAATTTGGGAAAACCTGATGAGTGAAATCTATCAAGAAATGTTGCACTTTTGAATTAAATAAACAAGTAATCATTCATAACAAAATCCTAAAGATGACATAGGAACATGCAGTCTTTTGCCTTATTCTACATAAGGATGCTATCAGACCAAGCCAACTTAACGGCAGCCCAATATAATAGCTCGCTGGATCATCTATAAGTTTGTATCAAAACTTGCACTTTTAATATATAGTGATTCCCACAATGAGATGTTCCTCTACAATATACGTATATAGATATCAACCAAGTAAAGAAACAAATAATCCAGACAGGAATAAACACTATGAAGAAAAAAGCAGGGTACTATGGGAAGGAAAACTAGAGTGGAAGGAGTTACATACTTTTGAGAACAAGAAAGATCCCTTTGAGTAGGTGTAAAAGAACCTCAGACATCAAAGAACTATGAGAAAATTTTCCATGCACAGATATAGCAAAGGTCAACATTGGGTGCAGAATGGAAACGTCTTTCCAGAAGTCAGAAGAACTAAGACACTGAAATATAATCATCAAGAAGAAACCAAGACAAAGTTGGAAAAATAGCCAAGTCAAGCTAGGCAAGGTCCTGTAGCCTTAAGAAGGAGACTGGATTTCATTCTATATGCAGTGCAAAGCTGTTGAAGGACTACGTCAGCCATGGAGTTATCCGATTTGCATTTCTGAAATATCACCTCTAACTGTTATATACAGAATGTATTCAAGAGTGCAAAGTAAGTCTAGTTAAGAGGATATTTCATTAAATATAAGCTAGATATGATGACTTAGTTTTAAAAAGGCACTAGAAATGGCTTAGAGATGGAAATGGAGGAAAAGGTAAGACTTGTGTCATCTTATTAAAGAGGGTCAAGGCATAGAGAAAAATGAAAACTAACTTTCAACTGTCCAGTTTGAACAATTTGGTTGGTGGTGAGTGCCAATAACTGAGAGAGACAATGTTTTTTTTTGGGGGGGGGGTTGGGGGGGGGTTTGGGGGGGAGGGCATCGCTGCCTCTGGTGGTCGTGGGAGCTACCCAGTGCTGCTCCTGAGAGCCGCTGCTGGATTTGAACAGCCAAGCCCGCAGGCAACAGTCCCGCACTCAACCACTTACGCCACCAGGGCTCAGCCCTGAGAGACAATGTTTAGAGGAAAAACGGGTTCTTGGGCTATATTTGTAGATTTGGGGATTAGGTTACACACGTCAGTATAAAGTCAGATGACTAACAACTCACTTCTTTTCCAGTTTTTAATGTTTCCTGTTCTGCAGTCACCCTTATTCAGACACATTTGGAAAGCTCAATCTAAATATTCAAAACCGTTCACTTTCCTATCTCTGCATTTATTGACCTTCAAGGTATGCACATCCAGATCATAGTCTATCCTTAGGAAGAGAAACATTGGAAGACAGCTGTCTGAACAGAAAGAGGGAGAGAGACTAATTGGAGAGGGAATTCTCTAGAGCCTACTCTAAAAAGGGTGGGTATACACTGATTGACAGAGTGTGTCCACTTGGTCCCAAACAGTAGGCTACACTGTTAAAGTTAAATCTGATATGAATATACTTTTTTTCTGTATATTGTCATGGTACTGGAGAAAAGAACAGATTGGAAAGCATAAAAATAACAGATCTTAATTGTGTGGGAGCAGAAAGCCTCACCTTGCCCTGTGAAGTGGCAGGAGCCTTTTAACTACTGACCTTAATGGTGAGCAACCCAATATGTAACTCACTAATTTAGGACATCTAAGTTATATTTGAGATTCTTGAGTAAAGGTTATTCATCTTACCTCCTGTTACCACTGTGGAAAAAACACACACACAAAAAGGAAAAAACCCTCCAATTTTATCATTTTTGACCTTGTTTATTCTAATGACCCCATTAATTATTTCCTCCCTAAGTTATCAAGGCTTAGAAAACTGCACAGGATAGAGATATTCCCAGCCCCCCATTGTCATCTAAAATAAGTTCCATTCAGACTCACAGGGGACCATAATCATACCATGGAATTTTAAATTTTTTTTCCAACCAAATGCATTCTCTATTCTGAGAGCTACTATAGAAAATTGCTCCATCATAGTGATTCAAGCAATAAGCAAGCCAGGCTGATGTGAGCAATGTCCTGCTACCTTGAATTCTTTCTACTTAATCTTTCCCATTTCTTACAGCAAGCATTTAACCTCCTGAAACTTTCCTGGCCCAGCCTCCCCTGCCATTCCTGTGAGTTACCAAAGATTCATGCCCTTCACTTGACCCTCACGTAAACCAGAAACATATTACCAAAAAGAGCTATTAAAATCCTACCCACATAAGCTCGCTAGCCAAAAAAGTATTCAAGATTAAATGTTAGACATTTAAAGAAGGAAAGAGATGACACAGAAAAACAAAGGAAGTAAAGGAGAGAAGGAAAAAGGAGAGAGAGGAGAGACAGATGGAGAAAGAGAGTAATAAAAAGACTAATGTAAACCACTTATTAACCAAAATCACTTCAAATGTAATGGTACACTCACTCAAACTCAGTGCCATTGATTCGATTCTGATTCAAGTGACCCTACCAAACAGATTAGAATCACCCTTGTGGGTTTCAAGGCTCTTAACTTTCTACAAGAGTAGAAAGCCTCGACAGAATTTCTCCTCTAGTGCTGCTGGCAGTTTTAAACTTCCAAATTTCAGGTAGCAACCCAGAGTATAACTACTATACCACCAGGGCTCCCACTGTCACACCACGAACAGAAATTCCAAAGAAATTGAGACAGACAGTGGACACTACAGTAATGGTTCTCTTGCATGCAGTTTCCTAAAAGGATACTTTTCTAAAGGTCTGTTTGGACAGGGTATATGTGACAAAGCCAAACCTGAGAGAGACCATCATCAAACAACCAAAGACTTGGTCTTCCTATAGTATTATTTCCTCTAGCCCGCTCTTGTTATTTGTTTCATCATAAATGTGGGTTACGTCTCACTGGCGTAAGAAACTCCTAGGAATTTCTTATACAGTATTTAATCATCCTTCAGTACAATCAAATACTGTTATTTGTTCATTTCTATGGTACATGCAGACATGGGCTCTTCTTTTTTTATGGCTCAGCACACAGGTTTGATAATTATGGTGAAAGAATAAAGCCTTGATGCATACCTGTTAGACCATGTAATTTGATGAAACTCTGGTTCTATAAAATTGACTGCCTCTTGGTTTATGTACAAGTACTAAATAAGCAAAAATTTTAGAGTTCTGGAATCTCTGTTCTTCTCAATATTATTCATTGTTTGCATAATTGAATGTCCCTAAATAGACAATAAACTATACGTAGTAAGCATCTTTTTTGTGTTCTTGGAGACAATAGATGGATCATTCAAGATCCATCTGACATCAGAAATAATATACCTCATCCCATGTCTTGTTCCAAGTCCAACTTGAATTTCTGGCACTTCCTGCTGGGACTATCTGTGAATATCTCCTGCAACATTTTGCTTGCATGTGATACTAATGGTGTTGTCTGATAATTTGTACATTCTCTTGGGTCAACTTTCTTTGAAATAAAAAAATATGGATAAAAAATATGGATCTTCTCCAGATGGTTGATCCAGTAGCTTTCTTCCAAACATTTTCTTTTTGGCAAAGAGAAGAGGTTGTTTCCAGCACAGACTCTGTATGGCCCATCATTACAATTGATATTCCATTATTTCCAGCTCACTAATGAGTAGGATATTGATTTTATGTGTTTTGTTCAATTTTGGATGAATCATTTTCCTAAATACATATTTTGTTTCATGTTTTGATGATTAATGGATGTTTGCAGCTATTTCTTCTAATTCTGTGTCATGCTCCATCAGGAAATGAAAATCCCCAAAGCTTTACTCCATCCATTTTTTAAAGTTCACACTACTTTGAGGAGGCAGTTGTAGTTTGAGTGCCTTCCCACCTGAAGGGCGCATTTCCCAGCACTCTAACTCATGGTGTTTCACTCCTAGACCCTCGGAAGTGGATGGCCTACTTCTGCTTCCCTAGTTGGTTCTTAGTTTGGAAGTTTCACTAAAACTTGTTCACCATGGGCAAACGTGGCCATTTGAAATTCTGGTAAGAACAGTTTTAGCATCAAAGTGGCACATACGGTTTACACACCCTCTGCCTGATATAAGGTTGACCACCTTGAAAAATATAGATCTCCAATAATTCTCTCATCAATATGATAGAACTATTTTAGGATTTACTGCCTCCTTCTATCAATTTTAGCTATAATGGATTTGTACTATGATTCAGAGTCAAGGTTCTATCTGGTCTACATATACGATATAAAATAGTATTTATACATGTACTATATATACATATATAGGTAGTATACATGCTATCACCGGAAGACACAAGGATGTTCTTGTGTTCTTGAATAGTCAAGTGAAAGCCCAATTTATTAAAGAGTGTGTGAATATAACAGATAGCATCTTTTAGAGCACAGACATGAAACAGAAGACTGAATATGGTAGGCAATTTTTTTTAATTAAGGAAAAAACATACCCTGGTTTATCTTCAGACCGCATAAATCTTTTGCCTTTTAATTAAGGAAAAAAAATATTGCTTTGAAGTTTATCCAGATGCATAGCGACTTGATAAAACAGAGTAGAACAACCCTTGCAGTTTCCAAGGCTGTAATCTTCACAGAACCAGACAGTCACAAATTTTACCATGAAGCAAGTAGAATTCAACTACCAAATTTCTATTAAGTTGGTAGCTGAGCACTTACCCATTGTACCACCAAGGATACCTTGTTTGATACGTAATTGGGATTTATTGACTTATATCAATATATTTCAATGATCTTATACTTAAATAAAGAGCCCTCATAACACGATGGGTTACATATTAGGTTACTAACTACAAGGTTGGTGGTTCAAAACTGACAGTCACTCTGCAAGAGAAAGATGAGCTTATCTGCCCTCAAATATTTATAGACTTAGAAACTAACTGAGATTTCTATGAGTTGTCATCAACTCATTGGCCATATATTTGATTTGTGGGGGTTTGTGCTATACTTCAACTAGACTTTGTTTACTTTTAGTAATTCAAGCATAATAATAATATAATTACTTATCTCTACACATCATTTACCTTTTGCAGTATAGTATTTCAAAAAACATCTCAAATGTCTCCCCTAAAAACTCGTGTCAGGGGAGAAGGACTGAAAATAATATAACTATTGCAAACATCATTAAGCAAAGCTCATTTTCCTTCCCCCACAACATATGCACAGCATCTATCCATGCGCCCCAAATATTTTAAATAGTCCACTACATCTAAAGACTAATACTTATGATATGTCAAAACTTTAAAATAAATGATAAACATACATAAACACACCATAAAACGTGTTCTGTGTTCAAAATATGAGTCTAAAACCTCATAAGCCTATCTCACAAGAATTCCCAGGGTGCAGACATTTTTTGGTCTCCAGCAATAAACCATTTAACTCACGTCTAAGATCATAGATATGGAAACATAGGAAGTGCCATGTTTTTCATTTTCATTTTTCTCTTTATGTAAAGACATGACTGGAAAAATATATTTCTTTCACTTGCATGTTTGGTACCTTATAATAGCAAACACAGTTTATGTAGCAATTATTAGGAGTTGCCCATGGAGCTTTTTGCATACAGTGTCTTGTTTAATTCCTTGTACACCCATTCAAGTACTACTTAGGTTGACAAAGCCCAGATTTTGAGAAGAAAAGTAAGTTACATAAGAAGCCAAGTGTCATATCAAGGAAGCACCTGCTATCTTGGAAAAGATCAGGATTTCTACAGACTTTATACTCTTTTTTTCTCTGTGTTCCAGAATCTTTACTTTTGTAATCATTTTATTGGAGGCTCATATATTACTTATCACAACAAATACATACATATATGTGCCAAGCCCCTTCGCATGCCTGCTGCTGACATCATTCTCCAGATCTCTGCTTTTCCACTTAAGCCCTTGATTTCAGCTTCTCATCCCTTCCTTCCCCACTTTTCTCTACCTTACCACCTCTCATTACTTTATAAATTATTATTTTGTCATATCTTATGTTGCCCAACATCTCCCCTCACCCTCTCTGCCAATGTCCATTCTCCAGAAAAGAGGTTATGTGTACATCCTTGTGTCTGGCTCCCCCTCTCTACTCCACTTTCCCTCCACCTATCTGGTAACTCCACTCTCCTACTGGTCCTGAGGGATTCATCTGTACTGCGTTGCCCACATTTCCAGTTCTCATTTGTACCAGTGTACCTCTTTCTCTTCCCTTCCAGCTGGATTTGTAAGGTAGAATTGGGATCATGATAGTTGGAGGGAGGAAGCCTACAAGAACTTGATAGAAATTGTATGTTTCATCATTACTTCACTGCACCCTGACTGGTCCTTCTCCTCCCTGTGACTCCTTTGTAAGGGGGTGTCCAAGTGCCAATGGATGGACGTTGGGTCCCCACCCTCTTCTGCCCCTCATTTGTAGTGATGTGATTCTTGTTCTCTGATGCTTAATATCTGCTCCCTTCAACCCCTCGTGATAAGACAGCCTGGTGTGCTTCTTCCATGTGAGCTTTGTTGCTTCTGTGCTAAAGAGCCACTCAAGTACCTTCAGGCCTTTAAGACCCCAAACGCTTTATCATTTTGGTAGCTGGCAATTGTCAGCTTCCTCCACTCTGCCTCTGCATCCATTTGTCTTCAGCAATCATATCAGAAGGGTGGGCACATAGTGATATGATTTTGGCTCTTTAATGACTGATACCAGGGTACTTTATAAGTTTATTGCTATACTGATTCAAATACCAACAACCTTCTTCAGAGAACTGGAAAAACTGACCACTAATTTCATGTGGAGAGGGAAGAAGCCCAGAATTAGCAGAGATTGCCTCAAGAAGTACACAGTCGGAGGGCTCACTTTACCTGATTTTCACACCGACTACAAAGCCACAGAGGTCGAAACAGCATAGTACTGACATAATGACAGATACACAGACCAATGGAAAAGAATAGAAAACCCAGAAATAAAACCATTAGCCTATGGACAACTGATTTTCAACAAGGACCCCAACAGCATCAGACTTTATACTCTTAACCACCATTCTAGGTTGATATTCTCTTCATCAAAACCTACTCTCTGTTACTTATACTCTTGCAAAGAATTCTTAAGTTGTAAATACTTTCGCCTTCTATGAATGTAAAAATAATCATGATCTGCATATTGACATACATTTTCTATTCTCTTATAAGATTAATTAATTTATTTTAATCTTGCTTCTGATGACATCAAAATCTCTCAGTGGAATTAATTAACCCATATTCTCTATTGCTTTATAATATGCAAAGTAATAAATTTCTTCTCAGATTAATCGCTGAAATGAAATTAAGGTGGCTAATGAGTCTCAAGATCTATTTACTCCAAGGCATTAGGAATTATTGCTTTTGTATAGTCAATCATATTATTATGAAAAAGGACAAGAAAACAATTTTTCCCTCCCAATCAATTGCTGAAGATACTATTTCTATAAGGTGTTGATAAGATTCACTTTAATACCAATGATATAGACATAGTAGTAGCATATTTGAAAAGTGATTTACAGTTCTATAATATTTACTATTTTATATTTGGAAGAAGTATAGCCAGCATACTCCTTAGACATGGGAATGATAAGCCTTTGCTTCATGTATTTTGGATATGTTATCAGAAGGAACCAGTCCTAGGAGAAGCACATTATACTTGTCAATGAAATAAAACAAGATCACCCTCTATTCGATGGACTGACCCATTGACTCTGACAAGGAGCTTACTCACTTAGGGATATCATGGAGGGGATAGCAACAGGCAGTGTTTCTTTCTGTTGTGAGCAGAATCACTTAGTCAGAAAGGACTCAATGACACCTAACAACACCAGGCTCATTGACCTGTACAGACATATTAATGGAGTGAATGTCGATGACAAACCATCAAAGCAAAGTGACTGAAAACCATACCTAAACTAGCACATGATCCTAGTCACTTATGTACAAATTCTATGCAATGTCAGAGTGTAATTTATAGAAATTCTTCTTATTTAATTCAGTCACATGAATCACTGTGAAAGAAACTGGAATGGATGGCAAATTTAATAACTTCAGAGACTATTGACTAACGTGAAAATCATTACCAATAGCTATGACAAGTGAACAAAATATACTATGTAATACATCAGGGAAATATTTTAATTTTTTCCCTCTTTTTGTAGTTGTTTACCATAATCTTCAGACACAAAAACTATTATAGAAATAGAAAAAGTATAAGAAGGCTAAATGTGTCATGCTACCTTCTTACAATCCTCTTACATCATCTTATAAGACACAAGAAGCCAAGGGGGGGGGGGGGAGACACATCTGACAGAACTAGTGACCTATACAACAAACAGTAAGACAAAAAATTAAATCGAGTTCCAAATGAAAGAAAAAATGGAATAACAACAATGACCAAGGAGGCATATGTATTATACATGCCCTTTCAAACAGCCACACATGGCCTTTTTAAGACAAAGCAAGTATCTTGCTTGGATGAGGATCACAAAACATAATTCCAAGGATATCCCACCCCACCCTCACCTCCAAAATACAGGCACAATGTAAATCTGAAAGATAGGCAAAATGAGCAGAAAGCAGAGAAAGTACAGGAACGTAGAATTTCCCATCTGCAGATGTTCCTGTGTACTTAGGTTAACTGTGCTCAGAGAGAAAAGGGATTGTGATAGAGAGGCTGGAAATCACAAATTTCAGACATCCCAGCTCACAATGGGTTGGGATGGGGTCCTGATTATCGATTGCACTCATCAAAGTGGTCCCACAGTAACTGCAGACATTTGGTGGCAAATGGTGTGTGATCCCACATGTTGAGCTTCACTTTGCCCCCCTCCTGTTGTCACGGCCTTCCACTCACCATCACCATACTACCGCGCCAACAAGTATTGCACACTCCCATGCCAGATGCAAACAGTAGTATGGCGCCAATTGTCAACTGAAGGCATGTCCCCATCTCATCTGCCTTGCTCCCTGCTCAACTGGTGGCACTTGCTATTATACTGCCTGCCCAGTAAACCAGAGACATAAACTACCTCTGTCCTTTTCTGGTATGGCAGCAGGTAATGTGAGCTCCCATGTCACCTATTTAGTGACATGCACGCTTACCCTGACCACCTGGATACTACAGAAATGCATCTACGGACCCATAACATGACAATTGCTAAAAGTCGGCCAGACAAATCAACTCATAAGCAACTCCCATTACATTCTACTAGGTACCATCTGCACCTCTGCCTGATGAGGATCAGTAGTTCCTAGTGTCTTTCTCCAATGTCCACCTGCCTACAAGATAAAAAATCTCACACCTTAACAGTTCCAGCAGGCCCACTGCACATGCATTGGTATCACTTGCTCCTCCCTCCACCACCACCATCAAACAAGCTGTGCACTCATGAATGCACAGAGGGCCTACTCCTGTTAACTCCTGCTGGCTAAGTGGCTAATGAGATGTTCCACTATGAAATGTCCTACATTGACCTACAGGGAACACATTAATTGCTAGCATCTAAGTCAGAATGACCTCATGACTCCACAAGAGCTTTGAAGGATCACGGACCACTTAATACTTGTCACACAATATCTGGAAAACATTCGACTTTCCTACTTTGACTCACTTAGTGCTTGGGCGTAAGAAGGCAATGACTAATACATCGGGGCGGGGGAGGTGGATGGAAACAGAATAAAGGAGTAGGAAAAAACAAAATGGTACTTGAACTATCTGATAAAGAATTCAAAGAAATGATATACGAGATCCTCAAATAAATCCAAGAATATACAAACAAAACCCTGAAGAATTCTGGGAAATAATCCAGGAACAAAATGACAAAATAAACAATTATATATCATACAAAATCAACAAGTTGATGACATAATAAATGATGACAAATAGATAATTCTATGGAACATCCTAGAAGTGAGCAGAATAAAGTTATCAGAGAAGTAGAAAACAAAGCTCTTGATACTAGGATGTTTGAGGAACAGAGAAAAAAAGAATGAAGAAAACTTTAAGAATTATGTGGGATATCACCAACAGGAAGTATCTACATGGAACTGGAATTCCAGAAAGAGAAGGAGAAGCAAAGAAGCAGTTACAGAGGAAAGTTTTTAAAGATTTTTGACGGAAAAGTCAAATAGTGAAATAACTATTTCCAAGAATGACCTGCTAAAGAACATCTTTCCAACCATTTTGCTTTTGAAATGGATTTGAAAAAGTTTAATATAGCAAAGAAAGATGAGGTTTTCTATTTCTCTAAAGATTCACTCTCAAAAAAAAAAAAAAGATTAACTCTCAGAGGGATCCTGCCGAACCCCGCTCCCCCACCACCAGTCTCGCACCATGGCCAACAACAAGCATACCTTCATCGCCATCAAGCCGGACAACGTGCAGCACAGCCTGGTGGGACATCAACAAGAGCTTGAACAGAAGGGATTCCACCTGGTGGCCATGAAGTGAAGGCCTCTGAGGAACACCTGAAGCAGCACTACACTGACCTGAGGGGCCGCCCCTTCTTCCCAGGGCTGGTGAAGCACATGAACTCAGGATTCATCGTGACCATGGTCTGGGAGGGGCTGAATGTGGTGAAGACAGGCCGGGTGATGCTGGGAGAGACCAAGCCAGAGGACTCTAAGCCAGGCACCATCCGAGGGGACTTCTGTCTTCAAGTTGGCAGGAACATCATTCATGGCAGTGACTTGGTCAAAAGTGCCGAGAAAGAAATCAATCTCTGGTGTAAGCTGGAGGAACTGGTGGATGACAAGTCTTGTGGCTACAACTGGATCTACAAGTAAGAAGTGGACAAAGCAGTCCAGTCCCCGGGGGCCCGTTGGCACTGTGCCTGTCCTATGTACAGCTCTTCCTCTGGGGTTGGAAACAGGAGGGTTGATGCCCTACTTCCAAAGCATGCTGACCAATAAAAGAAAGCCTTTGGAGACCGGAGGGGGGGGGGGGGGGGGCGGAGATTCACTCTCAGCAACCCAGAGGGGCAGTTCTATCTTGTTCTACAGGCTTTCTATGAGTCCAAATGGACCCGATGGCAGAGAGGGGTTAGCATGTGTAGAACAAGCCCAACACACCTGGAAAATAACATATATGATTGAGATATATAAGTGTTAAATATTTGTAATCCCAACCGAACTCATGATTATTTTCTTCTCCTTTAATCGGTGGATGATCTGGCCATGAGTGTTAAATATTCTCCAGGCCTTTCATTTTGAAGGCACAGCTTTCCTATTTAAAACTCTTTTATTTAAAATTGTCTTTGTTTGCATCTACCTGGAGATAAGTATTTATATAATCAACATTAATGCAGTTACATATCATATACTGTTTGAAAAATTTGTTTGAATACACATTTTCTAAAGATTTTAGAACACGTAATAGTTTTTCCCCCTTAGCAAAATTGATCAATCTCTTAAACACAGATAATGCATAACGTAATTACTATAATAGAAAAAATAAGAGAAATGGTTTTCACACCCCAAAAAGGGCATACTTTGAAGACTGTGGTAACACACTGTGAGGGTGTGGGGTGGAAAGGGGGAAAATCATTTAAAATAACATTAATAATTCTTTTCCTCCAAATTTAAAAATACTGATATTAAATAGCAGGGTAGTTTCTTAGCATTAAAATAACACAGCAAATTAAAAATGCAAAATGTGCTTGTCTGGCAAGATTCTCAGGTAAACAAGGTCACACACAAAGTAGATCACCTTACTGAAGAACTTACCGGCTGAAAGTAAGCTTTACGTATCAATCAATCAATCATACAGAAAGCTTGCACAAGCTCAGAGGATAAGCTATGTTCAGAGACAGATGCGCAGGCTTCTATTTGAAAGAATTCTAACCCAACACTACCCTTTGTTTTATAACAAATGTTCATCTGTGTTAACGGTAAACATTCATGTAGTTCTACATTTGCTTTAAGCAGCACAGTACAATGATCCACTGCCACCAGCTTTTCTGAAATACAGTTAGTTCATATGTGTTGTAAATAGGGAAAGGATGTTACCGTAAAATGGAAGAATCTTAAAAAATTCTTAAATGTAGTCTTTACGGTCCAGCTACAGCGACTTACGAAAAGCTAAAACAAACAAACACCTACTCCCTTCCATTTAGTTGATTCTCACTTAAAATAACCCTGCAGCACAGCGTTCCCCCAAATCCATGTCTCCATGGCCATCATGTCCTTAGGTGCCTTGAGTAGGTTCTGACTCATACGAAAGCGATGTGCATTAAAGCAAAAGGATTGTGAGTTCTGCACCACCCCCCAAATGGTGGCCATGTTGAAGTCACTGTGACGATCCATCTCATTGAGGGTCTTCTGACCTTCAGCTTTACCAAACATGATGTCCTTCTAAAGAGATTGGTCCCTCCTGAGAACGTGTCCAAAGTACATGAGATGAAGTCTTGCCATATTTTCTTTGAAGGAGCTCTCTGGCCAATAAATCTAGTCCACAACCTTGCAGGTTTGTCCTTTATTGTTTGATGCACAGGAATATGTACATCAAAATGTATGTCCATACTTTAAGAATCTAGTTATTAGTACCAATTACCATTAAGTTAATCCTAACACATGGTGACCTGATACACTCCAAAAGAATTCAAATGTCAGAGATTTGGGGTTTGTATTGTCTTGCAGACAGCATGCCATGTCTTTCTTCTGAGGTATTCTGAGTGGACTCAAACCGCAAACCTTGAGTTCACTGCTGAGTGCATTATCTATTTGCACCACCAAGAAACTCATGGTCTCACATTCAGGAGCTGTTGAACACTGAACTACTAAACGATAAAGATCAATTTCAATTGGTGCATCGGGAATAATTTCAACCTAGGATCATGAGCTAGTAAAGAGAAAGAGAGGTAATAAGCACTAATAATTAAGCAAAATATCTTACAAAGTATAAGTAAAAATATGTGGCATTTTTAACTGAAAGAATAATGTTCTTTAAAATGTTTCTCTGAGACTGTAGTTTTATGAGTTCCTAAGACATTTGGCATGTGTACATAATGTCTTTTTGAACAACGGGTGGACTAATAATTTTCCAGGGCTTTAAACCAGTTCTACCTGGTTCAGGAATGGCCAAGAAGTGAAACTGGCAGACCTAAATTTGTAAAATTTGGGAGTACTAGAATGGGAAAATTATAGGGAAACTTAATCTCCAACCTTGGAAGCAAGGGTAGTATATGGATTCCATAGCAACCAATTCTCCTTGCCAACAGAGTCAGAAACAAAGATGCCCAACTGGAAATCTGTGGCAGACCATATCACAATAAATATGTGTCATTCTCCACAGTACTGGCAACAATTCAATCTCCCACATCTCTCATTCCAGTGTTTCAACCCATAATCTTCCTTGCTTAGATTATGGCTGCAACACAATCTCATTTTTCAAATTGTGGCCTATTCGGATTTTAAGCCTTGACTTTTTTTCCCCCACAGAAGAGATTGGCAATAGTTTCTTTCAGGGTTTAGTTATAATAGCAGGAAGAGAAATCTAACTTTTAGACACCAACTTTGTGGCATTTTCTCCCCTGATGTGCATTAATTACGTATATGAATAAACAATCTAAAAACTATTTTAAAGATCATTAGTCTTTGTTCTTCTATATGCACTTTGGGGATGGAAAAGCTACTGTAGTAGGATAATCTAGAAAAACAAGAGTTAATCACATAACCTTAGCCATAGGGAATAGAATGTCGACTGATTTGTGGGTTGTAAATAAATACACTGCTTATATGGAATCATTAAGGGAAAGAGCCAGAGAGTGAGAAGGGAAGACACAAGGTGCAGAGAAAATAAATCAATGTGATGTGTGAATATAAGAAATACTTCAAAATAACTAAAATGGACCTATCTATTCCCTTTATATATGCATACCTGAAAATTATTGGTATTTTAAAATAAGGTCATTTATAATATTCAGAATCAATAAATACTAAGTTATGAAAAATTTTCTCCTTAAATAGAAGTTTTGATGACTATCTTGGTTAGATGTTTATTATTCAAATATAATGTCAGTTTTTGCATTTCATATGTCAAAAATCATTATGGACATGACATTTACTCAAATATTACTCTTTTCCCCAGTAACAGTGATAAGACTTTTAAATGATATATTTTTGATGTTGTAGCATTTAGCTTTTCTGGTTGCAAATCTGATCAACCAACGGCCTTTAAATTCTCTGTGGTGAGACCTGGTCTCCTTCTTTCGACCCTCTCACAATCTTTCATGGACAGATATGATAAAAGGAAGCTATGACCAATACAAGTTCATGCCAAAATGTTTATTATATAATATTCAACAAACAAAAACAGTTCTTTCACCTGGCTATGAACATGTTTAAGTGCCATGTCAAAACCACCATTGGGAGAGCAGATGATCCTGTGGGTAGCACTGAGTGGCAAAGTGGGTTACACACTGGGCTACAAAGTTCCAGGGTTCAAAACCACCAGTTACTCAGCACTCTACAGTAGAAAGACGAGGTTTTCTACTCTTGCAAAAGTGACCATCTCGGAAAACCACAGGGGCAGTTCTATCCTGTCCAATAGGGTTGCTATAGTAGGAAACTAGGCAACAGCAGCGAGTTGCAGTTTTTAGAGTTAACCATGGAACTTCCCCATCCCCATGCTGAGGGGAAGAATATATATTTCAAAATAGGTCTCAAATAATCCTCATTATATGGGCATACACATGTTTTCCTGGTAATAATGACAAGTAACATTAATAAAAGGAGCTTTTCCACATTTGAAAATCAGAAAACCTAACTCAACAGGAAAACTGTCTATTTATAGATCGTTATGTAAGTAAGGTTGATCTTAATGTTTTGTGAATTAATGACTGTATTTATGGAAAGAGTTCTGGTAGCAAAATGATTTAAGCACTGGCCTTCTAACTTAAAGTTCTGGGGTTTGAACCTTTTAGTCGCTGGACAGGATTTGAAAGACCAGCCAGTCTGCTTCCAAGGATTATAAGCCAGAAACAAAGGGGAGCTTTCCTACTCTGTCCTTCAGTGTCACGAGCAGTCCTGATCAACTCGAGGGTCGAGGTAGTCATGCCAAATATGAAGATGATTGCAAGAGCCAGTCTTTTCTCTATTTGATTCATATACATTTGATAAAACACAGACACATTATCATTCTATATAAATTCATGTGTTTATTACAAATAAAGCTTGACCATAAAACAACCCCCAAATTCTACCTACTTAATGTTTATAAAATGTCACAAACTTCTTATATGCAACTTATCAGTTTTCATTATTTAAAGCTCATTTACATGCTGCCTAATTACATCGCCTTATCTTTTCCACCCCAGGGTAACAACTGTAATATGACCTGATTTAGCATATTCTGTAAATAATTGGCCTAAAGTATTAGGTACAGGTTGTGGCAATTGATAACAATGATGGCGCACAGCCAGAGCACAGCAAATTAGCTAAAGACAAAGCAAATTGAAATAAGTGTTAATAATTTAGAAAGAAAAATGAAGGAGCTTGAATATATTTTTTATCAAACTTCACTAATCATTTTGTTCATACAATTTTCAGCAATATAAGTGAAAAGCCAACACTCGTATTTATAAAGAAATCATTCCCACAGTAAGGAGGCACATTAAGGGCACTCAAAGTTACACAGGTAAATATTAATCTATGAATTGTCCACAATGGATGTGTGTTCATTTTGAAACCTCAGCCATATATGAAGTGGAAAGGATCAAATGTAAATATGCAATCACTCTACTTCTCAAATTTCAATGAATATATAATAAACTACAAGACAAAATGTTTTCATGATACAAATATTTTTATAGAAATTGACTTCTAAGCTGAACTTTCAGCAAATTTTGCAAATGATTACATTTATCTTGAACCGAAAATACACATAATACACACCCACACACAACTATTATTTTCTATCAAGGAAAGAGCTAATATAATTCTTGAAAAAAATGATAATTTGAGAAAGATATAAATCCCTTAAATAAAACTGATATGTATTTTAAAAACAAGTCATATTGATCATGACATGATATTCAACTGTTTATAGGAATGTTGTTTTCACAAAATAAGGCAGCTGCCAATTTCCTCATCCCCTAAAAATAGCCCAAAAAGTAATAAAAGAAAATACAGATAATTCATGAGGCACCTTAATGGAAGTTTCTAATGGTTGTAAAATAAAAATGGAATTTTAGTGCATTTATGCAAATAGGTAATTTCATCTTATTATTTATTTTCTATAGAACTGTGACTTATTGCACACCTAAAACTTTTGAAATTCCTAATAGCTTGTTTCAGAGTAGGAAAATAAAAGGCTTTTTGTTAAAAATGAGAACATTGCTCTTTTCATGTCTTTCTAAATTCATATTTATAATTCTAATAAGATATTAGAAACACTGGTCTTTATACAGAGAAAGAGTCTCATATGTACAGTTCTCATAGTTCTTTTACCTTCAGCTGTAGCAAGCTTCAGCTCCAGATATTTCCATTAAAACTTTGGTTCTTGAATTCTGAAACTACTTTATCAAAACTTGAATGATGCAACAGTGTCCTTTGCTTAGGGAGAATTGAAAAATGTACATGTCATTTAAGCCTCAGATTTATTTGCTGTGTGATTTTTAGACAACTCATAATATGTTTCCATGACTAACTTCTTTATTAATAAACTTAACAAATAACATCTGCCCGGAGAACACAGAGGGGTTATGAAGATTACATCGAGTGGAGAAAATCTTTGAAATTGTAAAGTATAAAGAACTACAGTGTACAATTTGGAAAAATAATAATAATTTATAAATTACCAAGGGTTCAAGAGGAAGAGGTCATGGGGAGGGAATGGGAAAAAATGAGGAGCTGATATCAAGGGCTTAAGTAGAAAGAAAATGTTTTGAGAATGATGATGGCAACAAATGTACCAATGTGCTTGGCATACAATGGATGGATGTACGAATTGTGATGAGTTGTATGATCCCCCAGTAAAATAATTTTTAAAGCAAAATATGGTTATATTACCATATAAAGAAGAAAGCTAGAATAGTATTTCTCATATTAGAAAACAGGCATTTTTAAATAATTTAAAATTTTATTTTGTCAGAAAATATTGTAATGATGTTAATTCATAGAATATATACTCTAAATTTATGCTTAGAATTCTTAGCCTCTATGCCATATATCCCTTTGTAAATTAGATATATACTATATTCAGAAAAATATTTCCATTCCCAAGAAACTTCCTGAAAGTCAGAATTCAAGGTGGTTACAAGCTACCCCTGACTCATCTCTGATCTTCTCTATAGCAGAGCAGAACATTGTGTGGTCCTGCACCTTCCCCACGTCACTGCCAATTTAAACGACACTGTTTGGGCTGTTGGGTCCATCACTCTCATTAATGATTTCTCCTATCTAGTCTGTTCCCAAACACAGTGTCTCTTTAAGGAACTGCTAAGTTCTAACGTCATGCTTAAAATCAGTGCATCAATCTCACCTTTCTGCTTGTACTTCTTCAGTAAGTGATTTTTTTCTGTTTTTTTTTTGTTTTGTTTTGCTTTGTTTTTTGTTTTGTCAGTCCACAGCATAATCACAATTGTTTTAGAACACAGAACTGGAATAAATTTACCTGAGTTGGAATACTGTCGTTGTCACTATGTGACCTTGGGAAATTTACTTACCTTCTCTATGCCTCAGTTTCTTTTTTCTGGGGTGGGGGGTTCCTAATTATTAAAGAGATAAATGTACACAGTGTGCACAAGAAAATTGTTTGGCAAAATAGTACATTCGTTTTTTATCATGTTTATGGTTATTTTTATTCCACTTGTATCGATATTTCTTCCAAGGACGGTTTTCTAGGCTCATGTACTACAGCCTTCTACAACTGTCCATATATTTTCCCAAGGGCTCTGGCTGGGTGCAAGCATTTACACATAGCCATAGCAAATCATCATGCATCTTTGTGCCAGCCAACAAGGCAGATTGTTTAATTTCTTAGGCTTTGTCTTCATTTCAGTGTATAATTTTGGATCAAGGTACAGGCAGTTAGTGTATTAACCCAGCAGCCATCTTCACGTCTGAAACACAGTGCCTTGTTGCTTGGAGTGGTAAAAAGAGGCATGCTAATCATTGACATTGTAATCTAATCACCAAATGATAAAAACATCATGGGAGGAAGCAAAATCTAAGTGCTGGATCTAATTACATTACTATTCAGGAGCTTGAGGCGGAAGATTCCGAGTTGCTGCCATCATTTATACAAGGGTATATTCAATAGAAAGTTTTAGGCTTCAGTCCAAGCTGTGACCGCTTCTAGTAGCTAGCAGTGTGTTTCAAAAATCAAGACCAATTGTTAAACAATGAACTAAGACTCTCTATAAACAACTTTTTATCTTTAGGTGACCGCAATCATGAAGTGGGAGTTACAATGAAGAAGCAGTGCGTTAAGGGAGAAAGTGGTCAGGAATATAATCAGAGAGCAATGTTTTCAAATCCTTGATCTGCAGCTTGCGGTGCGACAAGGACGAGTGTGGTTTCGTGGCTTCTGAATTGAGTTGCTAACCACAAGGCCAGCAGCAGAAATCATCAGTGGCTGTTCGGGGGAAAGATGAGACTGTCTGCTTCTGTAAAGATTTAAAGTCCTGGAAACCTAACGGGGCAGTCCTGCTCAGTCCTGTGGAGTCTATGACTTGGGACTAACTCGGTAGCAGAGAGCTCGGTTTGGGATCATCTGCAAAGGAGAAAAACAAAGGATCTCCCTTTTGTGAATCGGGTAAAGCTGTATGGCAATCAGTACAGAACACCTGACCCACAGTGGATATTCAAGAGGCAGTGGTATCCTTCATAAGGAATCATTTTATTTGTTTGTTTTAGGAAGAAACTGATATTGAAGCCTTATAAGAAACTGTATTATTATTGTGGAAATTACACTACTCATTCATATATGGCTGGTACATATTAAGTACACCAAACTGATTGGTAATAAGGGATGATCATGAGACGAATTATGTAAACCTGTAAAAATTATGTAAACTGAATAACCCATACAAGACTTTTCTCAAATATATTGGCTCACTGACTGATTTCAAAGAATTAAGTCTATGAGAATTAAATATCATTAAAAAATGATAATAACCACCACCACCCCCAAATAAAAACAAAGAACTCAAACTCACAAATTAGAAGCACATCTAGAAAAGTAAAGATAAAAATTTCTGGTAGAGAGAAATGAGACTTTCATCAGTCAGTGGGAAAAATTAAATAATTAACTAATTAAAAATATTTCAGAAATGACGAGTCACTGCTTTCAGCTTTGAGAAGGTATTCTCACTCAGCCGATGGCCATGGAAAACAGGCTGACTCACAGCACCCCTCCTAGGTTTGTAAGACTCTAAATGTCTTCCGGAATAGAAAGCCCAACCTTCCTCCTAAGGAACTGCCGGTAGTTTCAAACCGCTGACGACAGGATTGCAAATCAATGCATAACCACTGCACCAAGGGTCCTCAAGAATATAATCACTGAACCATAATATCATCTTTCATTCATCCATGACTGTATGACTTGAGCTCTGCCAGTGAAGAAAATGAAACAGAGCATGTCTCTATTTACTGGCAGAAGAACATTGTTATAGGATTCCTTTCCATTTGTACTCTTAAATGAGTGTATGAGTTTGTGTTCAAAACATTGTAGCCTTCTTAATTGCTGTAGGAACATAAATATTATGATTTCATGGCTGACCTACTAATTATAGAAGAGAAGTAGCTCGTGCTAGCACTAGCAATATTGAGGTTTGGGAAAATATACAGAGGCTGCTAAGGTATCACTGTAGAAATCTATACAAATATTAAATTTTATCAAGATCTTAAGTATAGGGCCTTAGGAGCATATAAGCTGTCAATATAGAAATTATAAAATAATTTACATAATTTTAAAAGAAACTAGGCAAAGGGTAATGGAAAAATTTCATTATCTTTAATTCCATTTTCTATAGATTACTTGAAGCTTACTCATATTAGACACACACCCTAACACATATATTTACATGTATATAACTATGATTCAAACCAAATGCAAGCTTTTGTCAATTCAGGTACATCAGGATTCTACATAGAATGTGGGAGGCTGTAAATCTTTATGGAAGCAGATAGCCTCATTTTTCCCCATGCAGCAACTGGTGAATTTGAACCACTGATCTTGAGGTTAAAAGTCCAAGGTTTCCGGCCAGCATTGCCTTAAACTTGTATAATGTGGAAGGTCTATTTAGATAGTATATAAAGTGGAGCTTATTTGATTATTTTTAAGATAATTTTATTGGTGGATCTACAGCTCTTATAACAAACCATAAATCCATTGTGTCAAGTACATTTGTACATATATTGCCATCATCCTTTTTATGACTTTCTTTCCACTTGAGCCCTTGGTATCAGCTCACTTTTTTCCTCACTCCCCTTCCTCTCATCTTCATGAACACTTGATAAATTTTAAATTGGTATTATTTTCATATCTCACAACACCCGCTGTCTTCCATCACCCATGTTTCTGTTGCTCATCATGGGGGACGTGTGTGTTGTATATCAATCATTGCAATCAGTTCCCCCCACCTGCTCCCTACCCTCATGGTATCACTACTTTCATTAGTATTCCTGAGGGGGCTATCTGTCCCAGATTCTGTGTGTCAAGAACTTTTATCTGTATTCATGTACATTTTCTGGTCAAGCTGGGTTTGTAAAACTGAGGTCATGATACTTGGGGGAGGGGGGGTTGTCAGTGCTATACTGCACCCTGGCTGACTCACCCTTTCCTTGTGGCCTTTTGGTGAAGGAATGTCCAATTGACTACAGATGGGATTTTGACACCTGGGCACCATCAGCTTTCTTCCCCACCTTTGCTTATGCACCCATTTTGTTTTCATTTTTAAACCAACCTACCAGAATACTTACCTGAAAAATGTGTACTGCCAATTCAAAGTTGTCAGCTTCAGAGATACACCTGATTCCCATGATGTTGTCACTTCTCCTCTATTGCAACTGCCTTTGTGTGTTGTTATCTGAGAAAAGTCTCTAGCTTAATTCATAATCACACTACATAATTTGTCAGCATAGATGAGTACATCTGATTTGAAAAATTTTAAAAAGCAGCATATTTTGTAAATAGGAAGTGCTGCCTGTTCAAAAGTAGTCATTACCCTGGAAGACACAGAGATGGGGCTGATGAATGAAGGAACCCTCCTTTAGAAGGCTAAGTCTACTCTGAAATGTTTCAGATGGGACCTAATGTGACAATGGCAGTGCTTTGCATCCTAAAACCCAAACCATCTAGTTCACTGTGGCTCATGTGGACCCTATCCAGGAGTCTAGGGCTAGGAATCTCTAAAGAAGCAGGCAGCCTCACCCTTAACTTGTGTGTCAGTATCAATGGACATAAATTTGGGCAGATGAATTACATGGTACAGCTTTTATAGTCAATATAATTTACCAAATGACTTGAGTGGGAGCATACAATTAGGGTGTAGGGAATGCTATTTCAGGATTAGTATATTCTGAAATTCCATGGGAGCACAAAGGGAACCAGCTCAGAAGGCAGATGGGGTAATCTCACAATCCCATACGTAAATGTCATGGTTCAACACCCTGCTGAAAGAGAGGGTGGTGGTAGAGGAGTAGCCCTCCATCCAGACCATGACAGAGGACAAGGATGTCCTGACCCATGAAAACAAAGAAGGTGAGCACCTTTGGACATGGGCCTGGCTTGCACAGAGGTATGTCCTTTGGGAATTTATCAGCAATACAGAAACGCTGTTACCCTTCTCCAGGAACAGAGGCCAAGGGACTGAGAGGCCAAGAACCAGAGGGAGCCTTGCCTCTGGTTGTACCTAGGCAGAGGCTCTGCGAAGCAAAGAACAGTCTTATCCTGATTGCACCTGACATTATAATAAACCCAATTATGATGACTATTGTCTGTCTGTAGCTCAATTGAGCATATGTACTTTGGACATATTGTCAGGGGAGACCAGTCCCTGGAGAAGAATATCATGCTTGGTAAAGTGGATGGGGCAGTGAAAAAGAGGAAAGTTCTTCAGGAGATGAACCGACAGGAGTGCCTGCAACAATGGGCTCAGGCCCAGAACAACTATGAGGATGGTGCATGTCTGGGTAGTAGCATTTCATTCTGTTGTGCTCACATGGTCATTATTTTCAGAGCTGACTTGATGGCACCCACCAACACAGCAATGTCTTATCAAACACAGCAGGGAATTAGAGTTCTATGGGAGGTAAGTAGGTGTCAGAATTCAGTAAAGAAGGATGGAATGATTGTGATAGTTATGCAATCTGGTGTCAATTTGAAGATTAAGAGTGAATGGGATGCAGTTCATTCTGTCAATCAGATCATAGCGAAAGAGGCACCTCTGTGTGGGTAGGGCCTTCTCCTGAGGATTTCAGGAACACCTGTTTTTCGAGGCAGGAGACACTCTGCTCAGTCTCTGCCTGACATTCTAGTTGGCAAAACACATGGAACTATGCTAGCGCCCTAACATGGAGAAGCCACGTGGAGACCCCTGCCAGCACTGAGATACTTACATTGTCACTGGATCCACAAGATTTCCCACCCACTGGACTGTGATCTCCTTCACTTGGCATCGTTGCATGTATTTCATGAGTCTGAAGAGGACTTTATAGCTTGGTATTGGACATATGGGCTAATATCTGACCTGGGCTGGGGTTTTTTCTCAATATTCAATTTCTCTTATACAGTATAAAGCTCTTTCCTATATATATGAGTGTCCATGAATTTGTTTCTCTAGTCTACCAAGACTAACACAGGAAAGATGGCAGAGAGAAGCATATCTAATCTCTGCTTAGTAGGAATCAGGCTTGGACTGATGTGGTGTGAGTCTCCCTTGCGCTTGTGTACAGGAGATCAGACTTGGCTCTCAAGACATTTGCTCAGGACCACAAAGTGGCAGCCAAACAAAGAGGGAGCAGTTACATTATGTCAAATCAGCAATAGCATTCTGACAAGTGCATGGGTGTGAAAAACTCAAATTCACTGACATCGATTCAAATCCAAGGCATAGTGAGTGACCTGAGAGAACAAAGTAGGACTGCCTCTGTGGGTTTCTAAGGCTTTCAGTCTGGATGAGTGCAGAAAGCGTCCTCTTTCTCTCCTGGAGAGGCTGGGAGTTTTAAAAGACTGACTCAGTGTTTAGCAATGCAGCTCTGGGATGGGTGTCAAGGGGATCAAAAAGAAGGAAATTTCTGGGAGATAAAAGTTGTTAGTTGATAAAATATATGCAATTTTATCACTTAGCACTTCATGTGATAGAGTTTTACAGATCACAATCGTTACAAGGAAAGATTGCCATCTCTCTTCTCACATGGAGCTGCTGAGTGGACTTGAACTTCGAACCTTCCATGTAGCAAACTGGCTCTTGCCATCGTGCTCTTTAAAAAATAAATGGTTTCCTTGCAAAATCTTATGTATATACAGACTTTGGAGGGGAGGTATCTTTGCAATGTGTATGGGTTAAATAACTTTTTTAGATGTTTATATTATATTGAATTATTCTTGATTTGTACATGTGTGCATGTGTGTGTATAAAACCATCTCCAATCAAAATTGAAGTAGAATATTGCCTAACTGTTGCCTCACTCCTAAACGAAGGGAACTTCACACAATCAATGCAATTTCCTACTATTGGCCTTCTTTCTCTATTCACCAATCTGGCAAGATGGACTAGGGTCCCAGATTAGGAAGAGCTGCTTCCATTTTAGCCGTATATGGGAACCCGTTGCTTGCTCTTATATTATACAGGAACAGTTTCCCCTCCTTGCTTATAATGCTGGCTTTTAAACCTCTTATTTATTAATCATGCATTTATATGCTAACGTACATTAAAAATAAATACTTTGGATGGTACCATACAATGTGTTTCTTTCAGTCTTCTCTATTATTCATCACTTCTGGAGACAAGAAAAGCAAGGCTCATGGAAAAAAATATTCTACATAAACTCAAAAAGTGGGATGAAAATTACAGTGCAGGTTTTCATTGGGCTTTTTGCTGCCTGGTCACAGCCATTCCCATGGTTCTCCATTCTCCAGAAGTGGAGGACCCTCGGTTCTGGGGAATGCATGCTTCTACACAGTGTGAAGAATCACCACAGTGGACAGCCCCACCACTGTGCATGTGGCTCCCAGGTGCCCCACATTCTCACCAGAATCCCTTGGTATGTTCCGCTTTGCACGTAAGGGTGAACCGGTCTCCCGTCATTGCTGTGATTTGCACCTCAGGCATGGTGAATGATCTCCAGCCTTCCTTCCTGTTTGTAGGCAGCCTGAATGTCTTCTGAAGCGGAGTGCCGATTTATGTCTTCTGCCCATGTTTTCATGAAAGCCTTTATCTTTTGTTTGTTGAGTTGCCTAACTTTTCTATATATTTTCATTATGAATTCCTTATCCAATATGTCATTCCTAGATTTTTTATTTCCAGTCTGTGAGTTCTCTTTGTTCTCTTTTGGCATATGTGGCTAATTTTCAGGTGGTTCCACTCATCTTCTAATTTTTCTGCTGTGGGTGTTTTCGGTTAGTATTCGATAGTGTGTTCAGATGTAGTTAAGCACCCCTAGGTCTGAGAAGGAATCTAAACCAAGTCATACACACATCATGTTTTACTTGTTGATTCTTTTAACGAAGGCAGGATAACTTAACAGTGATTTTTTTTCTAATTTGTTGTTCTACCAATAAATCCATAGAGAAAATGGTTATTATAAGAAGACAGCAGAAAACACATCAAATCTCAAAAGACGTTGGCTCTGGTTAAGTCACACTATGCTGATGTCAATCTTCTAAAACAAATACTTTCAGTACAGATTTCACAATATCGTATGTGTTACTTGGGGTATCCTGGGATCTGTGTTCACCAGCTCATGAAGCAAACTCAAGTTATGGTCAGACAATTGGTGGCTTTGACAGTTGCTAAAAAGATTTTTCAGCTACAATCTCCCCCACCTAATAATACCCCAACAAATTAAATATATTTATAAACTATTTAAGCAGCAAATTGGAATTTTACTTTGATGCTTTCTACTTTGACAGACTTCTACTTGTGAGCACTGTCTCCCTCAGCTTCCACTGAACTCCCAGAGCTTTCTGACTGCAATCCAGGTTTGCTTTCATTGAACTCAGCAGACGTTGGGTATTCTACAGGATGAAACAGCAGAAGCTCCTATCTGCAATTCCATAAAGTCAGACTTCACCCATCTTCATTTCAACTATTACATATCACCTCCTGCCCAGCTAGCTTCAAACTCCTTCTCTTTATTTGTGACCTCCACCCAAAATGACAATTTCTCTACCTACTAACGACTCAAATGTCTTGCTTGAAAAATTAAATCTGTAGTGTTCTAATTGAATTTGTTTATGTCACTAATTCAGTCCTTAATCAGATATTCTCCTTAAGCTGTTTTCCTGGCATCTCATATATGTAACCTTGATAAGAATAGTTATATTTTCTAATAAGAAAGTGCCCTCTGGGCTGAGCCCCGGTGGCGTAGTGGTTGTGCACGGGAATGCGGCCCACTGGGATGGAGGTTCAATTCCAGCAGCGGCTCCGCAGGAGCAAAGGCTGGGCCTCCTACTTCCACCACCAGAGGGCAGTGATGCCTCCCCTCCAAAAAAACAAACAAACAAAAAGAAAGTGCCCTCTAAAAGTGAAAAAGCTTTTCAGTAGCTGAGGAAAGTACACTCTTGCAGCCGATTGTGTAAAATAAGGGCGCATGAATTCAGGCACCACATTTTAAAAGGTGAGACCTCTAGACAACTCACACTCATGCACACACTCATCCCATGCCTGTTACACCCTGTCCAACACAGACAAGCAAACTACATGAGGCCAGAGCTGTAGAAAGGTTCCTTCTTCGAATACCACCCACAGTGCTTAAAAAAAGCAGATGCTCAAATTTCTTTGCTGACTTGGTAAAAATTTATAATAGGCAACTTCTTTCTGTTTCTCAGCCCAGGCTTTTAAGAGCAGATGCGCAATGATTAAATGTCTCCAGATCGTGGAATTCTCTTTGTTCTTTTATTGCTAACTTAGAACTTTAGAAAAGCACTGCTATTTCTGGCATTTGTCCCCAATGAAACATTACATTGAGGTTATTTGCTGAAGGAACCTGTGTCTTGGGAAAGTCGTGGGATTCTGAGAGATCTGAAGGTTAAATAGCAGGAGTGGGCTCTCTCAACTTTGTATATGTGCTGGAGAAAAAGAAGACTGCTCCTGGAATGATTTGCAGCAGCAAAAACATTTGTAGGGTCACTAAGAGTCAGAACTCACTGGATGGAACTGGTTTGGTTTGGTTTATCAAAGTCTATGTATTGTAAAGGCATTCCAACTGATGTAGTCTTTAAGCACACAGCTCCCTACTGATAAAAAGAAAAAATGGCCATTCGAACTTACCAACAACTTTATGGGAAAAAAAGATGGCAGTTGTTTTCCCTAAGGATTATGGCCTTGAAAGCTTATTGGCCTGTTCTACCCTCTCCTAAAGGGTATCTCTGGATCAGAATGGACTCACTGGCAATGACTTTCAGATGAGATTTTTTTTTGCTTTGTTTTTTTTATTTTGTAATTCCCCATAATTAAAATGGAAGCAGATCATGACTTAGTTCCTGAATAACGTACATCAAGCATGCTATGTATAGCCACAGAAACTTCTTCATCCTGATTCATTTATTTTACCACAGCAGCTATAAAAGGGGTTCTGGAAACCATTTACATTATCACCACATTAGCTGGCCTTAGAGGAGAGAAGAAGAGTTCTATTCTGAGAACCAGAAGAGAGGCCAATAGCTTGGGCTACATTTTTATTATGGGTTCTCACAGAAAGAAAAATATCAGTCAACATCAAATGGTCAACTTCAAAATCTAGTCCACTTACTATATACTAGGAGAAAGAAATAACCTGACCTGTTGCGGTGAAGTCAGTTTCAACAAATGCCAACCCCATGTGTGTTAGGGGAGACTTATTCCCTATCCACTTATGCCCCTGGCTGGGATCTCGTCGTTGACAGTAGCATTCATAGCAGAAATCTTAACCACTTTTGCTATACACAGACGCATGAGAGAAAATGAGTAGATCATAATTTAGGAATAAAGACTCAGACTAGCCTTAGCTGATGTTTTAGCACTGCTACTTACCAGCCCTGTCACCTTGAGCAAGTAATTTCATCCCTCTCAGTCTCCAGCCCACCATCTATAAAACGTGATTTATGATAACAGACCTCAGGGAACTACTGTGCAAAAAAATAAATAAATAAGCACACATTGTATGTCTAGCCCTTAGTAATAATTCAAGTAAATGCTACCTATTATTTTGTAGACCTGGTAATGCTGAACACTACTTTGCTGACTAAAATTGTGTTCCCAGAGTAAATTATTTCTGAAATGATGATAAAATTACACACATAAGCTTATAAAGAAATCAGAGATGATGGTTCAACATATGGCATGTTCAAAAATGATACAAGTAGGAATTCACCAGATATTTTAAAATACCACAATAGTACTTTGGGGATCATGGTACAATGAGACAACATCTTGTTAAAACAAAAACAAGGAAGAAAGACAAACAAAACATAAAGCTAAATAACTTATGTTTAAGCTTTATGTATAGGGAACACTGGTGCTAATTAGGAAGATGTAGAAGTAATATCCTGGCAGAAACTGGACAATAGTAATATGTGAAATAATGTCACAAGTAAGTATGCATCAATGTGAAATTGACTGAGGCCAGATAAGTTCCACGGTAGTAAAAAACAACGAAGGATTGTGTATTTTTATCTTTAATTTTAAAGCAATCACAGAATATTCACGTTTTTAACTTACCAATATTCTTGCAGGTGTGTTCATCTAAAAGATGCTCCCCATCCCATTTTTTTTTATTTGAGTGAGAAGTACATTGGCTTCTAACATATGCTCTGATATTCTGGCTTATGTACTGAGGTCATTATAAGTCTCTACTGGATGTTCCTGCTTCTGTTCAGGACTATTAAATTATAGGAATTGAGAATGGGCTAGTAATATGCTACACATCACTATCAGAACCTAGAGTTGAATCAATCATCATATGGTTATGGATGGACAAAGGAATGAGTGAATGAAGAACAGCACACTCAATCATAGACTACCATCCACCCTATTGGTGGCTCAACCCCACATAGAACCACCGTGAGAGGCAGGCCTGGCAATCTGCTTCTGAAAAGACAGAGTCTTCCACTTCTATGGGGCACAGGTCGACTCTGAATCGCATGGGTCAGAATCAGCTCAACAGAAAAACAGCATGACAACTGCATAAAACCAGTGTGGTGTGTCTTGTACTTCTCTAGCAATCAGCAGTGAATACTCCTTTACTTCCTACCAATTAAGAAACAGCATATTTTATAACACTGGAAAAGGTTACTGGAGAATGGGGAAAAAGCAAAGAAAGAGAATAAGATACAAAATTATTTTGTAAAACGGAGAAAAAATAGTTTCTGAAACAACAATAAACAGGCTATGGATCATATTTTGAGTAGTACCATTTATCAGCTCTTCATGTGCAAGGGGATACAAAGAAAACCAAAGATAACCCAGGAACTGGAGTAACTGGGTGGTGCTATTATAAGATTGCCTGTTATGAGGGCCTTACGAGAATGAGTAGAGAATATACAATCAGTCACTGAAAATCTGAGGATAAAAAGTTCTATTCTGAAACACATCGGGTTCCTTGTTTCGTTCTGGATGAGACCATCTGCTCTGGGAAAGATTCATATGAGGTTGCTCTGAGTAGGACTTGACTTGATGCCAGTTGGTTGGGTTTGTTTTGGAACAAAGCACTGAAAGCAATAAAAGCACTTAAAAAGTTCCATGAAGATTCTGGAAAAGTTATCACTTTCTTCCTATACTTCCCAGAATCGGTGGCAGAGTAGTTAAGCATCGGGTTACGCCGAGGTAGGCCACCACCAGCTGCTCCACCAGAGAAAGATGGAACTTTCTACTCCCATGAAGAGCTACTGTGTTGGAAATCCACGGAAGAAGAGCTACCCTGTCCTTTATGGTCCCTCGGGTTCCCAATCAACTTGATGGCAGTGAGCTATGAGGCCTTTTAAAATGTGATTCACGTAATGGAAAAAATTAAAACAAAACAGGGAATAAGTAATATCCTATAACAAAGTAAAATACAAGGTCAAAGAATATTTATTTTTCAAAAAACAGAAACTACCTTTTCTCCCAAGTATGTCATAATGCTAGTCTGAAATTAAAGAATTTCAATAGCTGCTAAATATATTTAGCTGTTTCATCCTTTCCAGACCCAAATCAAAAGGAACTAAGGAATCATGCTCTAACTCGTGTCCTGATAGGTTAATATAGTATTCTGTATACTAAGTCAAGATAACAAGTTCACTAGAAAATTAAATAAAAGTACTAATGAGTCATTCATAGCGTGAAGCATCTACTTTTGTAGTTGTACATCTGAGTCTCAACTAAGGCACAGTCAGTAAAATAACTCAGAACCTGAAATCTGGAATTGACCTATGTTTGATATCACCAACTTCTTACCTGGGTATCAAAAATCTCATAATTAAATCTATTTTAAATTTAATGTAGGCCATGTTTCTTTTAGTAGTCATAGAACCAAATAATGTGGGCAGGGCGGGGGGAGAGAAGCTCTAACTTGATTCTGTATAGGTAGATACCTAATAACATTTCCTAAAGTAATTCCTAAAAAACTGATTGCTCACTCCCACTCACAAGGTCCTAAGACACATGCACACACACAAGTTATACATGAGTTGAGCACTGATCAGCCAAACTGTAATAGATGCATCAACATTCAATAGTTACCTTTTCCTATCAAATTCTTCAGGATTCAAAGATTCAACCAAAGCTGCAAGTCACTTCAAACCTCTTAGGTAGACAACACAATGCTATGTGTCAGTCTATGCATAGCAATCTAACGATAGGCTGACTTTATTCACTTTCTTATGGTTCACATTTTTATGGTCTGTATTACAAAGAGAAGTTTATCGTCGGATTTGGCACTCAGTGAGATACTGTTTCAACCCCAAGTAGAATATTGGAACTAAATCAGCAACTCAAGAGGAAGATTCTTGTCTGCTGGTGTCGTGGTTACCCATTGGACTTCGGTGTGCATTCTCGGCAGTTCAGAAACACAAGCGACCGCACAGGAGGAAAGACCAGGCTGGCTACTCTAGGAAGCAGTTACAGTCTCAGAAACCCAGAGAGGTCACTATGTGGCAGCAGCGATTCAATGGCACTGAACCACGTGAGAGTATTTTCTCAAAACCAAGAGCAATGGCCGACTCATCTCCGTCATCTGAGAAATATTGTCTTTGAGAAATATTTTTGAATTAGTTAAATATTTCATTATTTTCATGGATAGTGATTAGCATCATTTCTTTCTACTAAACAAAGGTTTATTAAGTATATGTAAAATATTTCAATCATTTTTTATCTTTACCTTCCCAGAGATCCTTTTAATTTACAACATACATTTAATTGGCAGATAGTCATGCGAAAAATCAGTGCACATGGATCACAGCTATCCAAGTGTCTACATTCAAATTCATAAATGCAAACATGAAAGCCATTTGGAGACATCTTAGGGTTGAATTTCTGTTAGAGGGTTAAGGCAGGATTGGCAGAAGCCAAAAGAGTTCTGCAGTGGGCTTTTGCCATGCTTACTTTTCAGGTCAGACCAATGCCTGTGCATGTGCACCTTCATCTTCATTGCACTTTGGAACCCTCTCCGTGGGCAGAAATATATTTCCCAATAAGTCCATTACCTTCTTTAAATCACTGAACAACATTCAGACAGGAACTAAAATGCGTAGCCGTAGTCTCTGTGATTGTCTTCTCCAATAACACAGAGGATACTTTATGGTAGAGAGAAGCATGAGTAAATCCCTTATGCTTCCTATTTTCCAAGAAAATCTGTACAAACACCTCCATAGGTTGCTGTGTCTGATGATATCCATACCCATTGCCAGCAAATTGATTCTGACTCAGAGTGACCCTACAAGACAGAGTACAACTGGGTTTCCAAGACTGTAACTCTTACAGAAACAGATTGTCACATTGGTTGTTTTTTTTGTTTTTTTCAAACAGAGCAGCTGATCACAGACCTTTCAGCTAGCCATCCAACAACGAATCACTGTGCCACGCGGGCTCCCCATGCAAAGAAGACCACAACTCAAAGCCGCTGCACCCCCCTCTGACTCATCGTGATCCTGTGGCACAGAGCAGCTCTGCCCCCGTGCCTTTCTGAGGCTGTAAACCTTTATGGGAACAGAAACCCTCATCCTTCGCCCTTGGAGGGTGACTGGTTGGTTCAAATTACTCTGCACCATTTATGCTAATTTGCATGTATTTCATTATATTTATGATCGCATATGTACAACTTAATTTTTTTGATATAATATTGAAGTCCTTGAATTTAATTTTTTCCTCTTATGGAATTTATTCCTGCTTGCCCCTTCTATGCTGTAAACTCTTTTCTTATAAATGTATAGAATTTCCTCATCATGCCCACAATGATGAAAAAGAGAATCCCCAAGAAATATTTACTAGATTAACTCGATTAATGATTTTATGAAATCATGTGAACACATACATTTTATTTCATACTTAATGCAAAAAATATACTCACAGCTTGGGAACTAGAAAATGAGTAAGTATCTTAAGCCAGTGATTATTCAACCTTAAAAATAGAATTCTTAATTGTAGTAAATAATGAATACCATATATACCATCTCTCTCATTAAAACTAAGAACGCATTTTAACTACACACTCATGAACTTTTCTCACAGAGCATGAAAAGCTGTCAAAATACACAACCAATAGAACTCATCTTCTAAATATAAAAATGTCAGCACTTATTGCGGTTCAAATTTTAATTCATTTAAATTTAAAATTTATTCTACTTTGGTTTTGTTTGGAGTTTTAGAGGGAAAAGGTCAGGGGCTCACTGGGTAGTGTCCAGGAAATAATTTTTGGGTTGTTGTTGTTGAAAATATACACAGCAAAACACACTATCGAAGCAGTATCTTTGAAGACATTGTGGGTTACACAGTGAGCTGCTAACCACAAGCCAGCAGTTCAAACCAACCAGCAGTTCTATAGCAGAAAGATGAGGCTGCCTGCTCTTGTGAAAATTAAGTCTCAGAAACGCAAAGGGGCATTTCTACTCCCTCCTACAGGATCACTAACAGTCAGAATCAACTCGATGGCAATGATCTTTTTGTGTTTTCTTTACCTACAAAATAATGATATTATTAACTTCTTTAAATGATAAAACCATCCACATCCCCTTTTCTGGGTTGTTTCTCCCTTTATGATATAAACTTAGGACCCATTATGTTTCCCATCTCATCTTGCGAGTTGCTGCTGTCAATTCAATCCGAGATAGTAATTTACAAAGCATGATGCTCAAGTCAGACAGCTTTCACTAGTTACGTTAGACAGTTGTTTGTCTGAATGACACTGTTTATACGACAGTATATCGTTACTAAAAGACATATTGACTGTTCATAATTTTTGACATTTACTAATGAAGCATTCATGTAGTCTTTCATGTGGAAATGTATTTCAAATAATTTAGGTAAATATCTGGGATCATGATGACTGGATTGTAAGGTATGTCTATATTTAGCTTTTTCGGAAACCACCAGATGGCCTTCCAAAGTGACTGTGCCATTTTGCACTGCTGCCAGCAATGAATGAGAGTTTCTGTTGCTCCACACCCATCTCAGGATTTGAGTTAGACATTTGGATTTTAACCATTTTAATAGATTTGTTACATTATCTCATTATTCTCTTAGTTCCCAACTCCTTAGTGATATGTGATGCTGAGTTTCTTCTCATATTAGTCTGTGCCACCTGTATGTACTGGATGAGGTGCCTGTTCATTTTGTAACTGGGTTATGTAGGGTCTTATGGTGTAGAGTTACTGTATTCTTATACACATAATATGCATCATCTATGCTTGCTTGCCACTGCTCTCTCCCAGACTTACTAACCCCCAGAGCTGTTTATATATATATATATATATATATATATATATATATATATATATAAAATATATATAAAATGTTAATTTTTACAGCAACGTATAAAAAAATCGATCTAGTGACACAAAAATAGTTGCTTGTAAGAGAGAGATTTACTAGCAAACATTGACAGTTTCTAGTGAAAAACACAGTACCCCTATTTGTTAATTAAAGTCAAACACTTTAAATCAAACCAAACCTATTACCAGCCGGTCAATTCCGCATAATAATCCAACAGAGTTACCCATTAGGATTTCTAAAACTACCCATATGGTTCCGAAAGTTCTAAATTTTTATGGATGCCAACTGCCATATCTTTCTCCTATCGAGCAGATTGGGGGGGGAGGGGGTTTCAAACTACAGTAGAACCCCAGACCTCAACGTTGATCCATTTTAGAAGGAGCATCGAGATATGAGGCAGTTGAGTTCTGAATCAATTGTCCCATGAGAAATAACTGAAAATGGATTAATCTCTTCTTAACCACCAAATTTTTACCCTAACCTTTTTCTACAAAGCATTACACAGAAGTTTCAAAGTAAATAAGTTCAGAGTTAAATAATAAAATTTAAATTGGAAACACAACATTCAAAAAGTTTTTTAACAGCTACAGTATGGCCCATACCTTGAGATGGATGAGGAGCGGGGTCTCTGGACACGGAAGTGAGAGTGAGCGGAAGTATGGGGATGAGAGAATCACTGTTTGGGAGGGGACTCGCTTCCTTAAAGTCAACTGGTAGTTTTGGATTTCAGGAGGGTTTTTCCCTTTCTTTGCCTTTTTTTCTCTAGGATCTGGCAGCTTCCTCTTTAAAAAAAAAAAAAAATCTAATGTGGTCCGTGGTGGCGTTTCCTTAACTGCTTTCTAAAAGGGTTTACTAACTTATCATCAACAATATCGACCACATGGTTAACCAGTTCCTTATCGTAATGATTCTTTTCAAAAACTCTTTCTTAGGACCCGTTTTTTAAATCTAAAAGCAGAAAAGCCTCAAAAACTAAGAAAATTATAGCAAAACACTTGGAACACAGCTGCCAAAGATTTAAACAACGCATACTAACAAAACCTACTAACGCCGACTGACCGAAACACGAACTACTTTTGTTTACAAAAGTCACGTGTCAGGTCGGATTCCAAAGTTTTGTTCAGGCTCTGATGCTAAATGTTCTCCATATGTCACTTCAAAATCCAATGATGTCAAATGATGTCAAGTACTGATGCGGTTGAGTAGCGGGGTTCTACTGTATGGTCATTTTCGTTAGCAGCTGTGTCTTAGGGCTCGATATTTTAATTGCAAATCCTATATCGTATATGTGCTTCACTGTTGTACTTCAGAAGTCATAATCAAATCCAAAGTCACTTGCATTTTTTAATATATTATCTTTAGAAGTGCTAGGATTTTTTTTTGTCTAAGACATAGGCTGGAATCCAATCAATCCTAGTTAAAGACATAAGCCATCTGGTGTCTATGTATTTTATTAAAGTGACAAAGTTGAACTGGCTGTGGTTGGTTAATTGTTAAAATCCTGCATTGTATGCTTATTGCCAAATAGTGAACACTGCCTAGAGAAAGTGATTTTCACATTTTGTGTATTCTTAAAACTCTTAATGAAAATTCACACGCAAACAATTACCAAATCAGATTAAAGTAGTAACACTTGTGGGATTTTGTTTTTTTAATTTGCACTTAAAATTTTTCCCATGAACTCACTCAATGCCATCAACAAGGTTGTTTGCTTGAATGCAAATCTTTGAATCTAAAATCTGAAAATTATGGTTGTTATTATTCGACAGTCAACAACCAATGTATTCATTTCACTTGCTTTATTATAATGAGAAAATTCTAGCCCTTATGCAAGAGGACTTCAAGTAGTTTGTGGCTATTTCCCATTATCTTATAATTACATTTTCCATGAATTACTTTGAAACTCCCCTATAATTCCCTTGTTGCAAATAGACTCAATTCAAACATTAGTATTAGCATCTCACCGTGCTCTACAATGAAACTAATATAAAAGTTTAAAAGAATAAAAGTAGGATGATGTTTATTTCAGGGTCTGTTTTAAGAATATCTAACATCCTGGATTTTTTCCTCAAATATAAGGGGAAATCAGTTCCCCAGACTGATCAGACACAACACAATTTTTGAGACTCTTCAAATTTGAGATGTCTGAAATTAAGTTTATAACATCTAAAGAGTTCAAAGAATATGCCCTCCCGTTCCCACCTAATTGGCACAAACTATTAACAGTACATAGACTAAGTGGGCAGATTGAATAAATCACCTGATCGCTTCAGGGCCTGATTTCAGAATTCAAAAATAAAGCCATAGACATAAAATTTCAATATATATTAAAGGAATTTCTGAATAACATATTCCTACACAAATGTAAAATCATATCAATCAAGTAGTATACATCTTTTGCTTATAGTTATGCCCTTCATCCCTCACTCGAGGGCCATCGACAACCTATAAAAAAAGAGCTTAAAAATATGAAGAAAAGAGGTCACATGCAGGAAGCCACTAAAAATATTAATTTTATAAATCAAGTAATTGATTGATTAATAAATGAAATGATTGTGCATTTCTTATGTGCTAAGCACTTCTGAGGTATTGGAATATTTAAGATTTAAGCCATGTTGGTGAAGCTACTTTTAAGCAGGACCAAGTTATCAGAACAATTGAACAAATAAAAGAAATATAATTGTAGTCTTGATAATGAACTGACACAAATTTTATAACCAAGATTGCAAGTGCTCCTTACAAAATTGTAAAGGATGAAGATCACTGAGAAGCAGAAAAACAAAGCAAGAAGAGAGTGCACGGCATATTAAATACAAAACAACCCTTAGATGGTATTTTTATTATTATGTCATCATTTATCCTTGAACTATAAATAGGATATGAGAAGCTGAAAGCTATGCCAGGAGCTTGCTTCCTGCCTAATACTCTGAGATGGGCTCAGTATGGGCAGTCTTGGTTGTGGGAGGTGCGGTTCTTCAGTTCTACTTCCGCACAGGCCTAGGTACAGCAGAATGAAGCTGTCTGCCCGGGTGCCAAAGTCCGAGTCAGGGCTCTGCTGGAGCCCGTGGTGACGACAGTCACTGCTGCGTCAAGCGCTTTCACTGAGGGCTCTGCTCTTTCTTGCTGACCTTCTCCCCTACAAAGCATGATGTCCTTCTCCAGGGACTGGCTCCCTCCTGAGAACCTATTCAAGGCATAGGAGGTGATGTCTCACAATTGTCTCTTTCCCAAAGCATTTTGGCTTTTCTAATTTCATATTAGAAACTCTATGTAAAACACAGAAGATATTAGTCTGAGAAGAACAGAAGGTGGATGGAGGGAATGAGGCAGACTAGGTAAAAGCCCTCAGGTCATGAGAGTGTTTAAATATTCTCTGTGGCTAACAGTGCTTCGAAGGTGGAGTCTACTCAGAGACAGCTCTGAAGAAACATCTGAACAGCTACTTCTAAAAAACCAGTCGCTGAAAAGCCTTTCGAACAGGTTTAAGGTTTTAGGGGTGGGATGAGCACTTCATAGGATGCAACACCCTTGGTTTTCCATACTTAATGATTTCAAAATGTAGAAAACAAATTACTAGATACATATTATCTCATTTGTCAAGGGTATTTTTATTGGTGATCAGGCAGCCCTCTATCTCTATGTGCACTCAGATACATTGAAATGCTCTTGCCATTGAGTTGACTTGGACTCAGAGTGGCCTGCCATATGGTTCCCCAGCTGCAAATCTTTACGGGAGTAGATATCCTCATCTCTGTCCCACAGAACATCCAGTGGGTTTGAAGCCTCAGCCTTTCCATTAGCAGACCAACACTTACTGGACAGTGCTTAGAACAAATTTTTAGATACAATTAATAATTTCATCTAATATATCTGAAACAAAGTTAGTAATCAATGAGGTATTCAGTTTCTATGTGTAGTCACATCCAATAAAAAAGTCAAACTCACTACCAAAGAATTAGTCTTGACACATAGCGACAGCAAAATACAGAGCAGAACTGTCCCTGTGGGTTTCTGAGACTTTTACATTTTTATGAGGGCAGATTGCCTCATCTTTCTCCATTGGAGTGATGGGGCGGGTTCCAAACACTGACCTTGTAGTTAGTAGCCCACTGAGCTATCAGGGCTCCTTTGTGAACTCACGAGGATAAAATGTATCAGTTCTTAACCACCATAAATAACTACAGGTCCATAAATAGCTCCCATCAGAGATATTCAGTGCCAGGTAAATACTACTAATGTAAAGATCTATTCCATGAAGATGTTAGCCTTTTTTTTCTTTCTTTTTTTTTGGGGGGGGGGGGGCAATCACTGCTCTCCGGTGGTGGGAGTAGGAGGCCCAGCCCCACTGCTGGAATTGAACCTCCGTCCCAGTGGGCCGCAGTCCTGCGCACAACCACTACGCCACCGGGGCTCAGGTGAGATGTTATCCTTTTCTAACCAAAATCGCATTATTTCTTTACTTAATAAAGCAAAACACAGGTAGACTGAAAAAGTAAATATAGTAAAAAAAAAAAAAGTGACTATTTTCCCTAGAGACAAAGATAATACTTGTTAGACTGTATTGTGGAACCAGTTTCTTAAAATTAAAAAAAAAATCTCAATATCTCTTATTTAGATCTTACTTAAAATGAAAGTTAAAACTGAACTAATGCAGAATATTCTAAAAATCCATTTTGGCTCATCGCTAAGGAAGTTATGTCAACAGGAAGCATTGAAACAAAAGCCAGTCCTATGAGGACTGAGTCCTCTAGATTGCATTGTCCTCTGCGCTTAGCTGAAAGTGTAAAATACAAATTGAATTTAGTGTAAAAAAAAAGGAATTCATACTGAGTCAAAATCAGAGCAACATCACTGATAAGCCCAAAAGTCAGACCCTCAGCCATCGTTGGGGCCATTTCGACTAAGAGCAACCACAGGGGATGTTCCCCAGACTTTAAACCATCATAAGAGCAGGTGGCTGCTTCTTTCCACCTTAACTGGTGGGTTTGAACTGCCCCCATGTGGTTAGCCATCCAAAACAATCACAGCACTGACAGGTATCCCTAGATAACAACCGTGCAGCCTAATTATTTAAAATATTTTATTAGGCATTTTATAGTTATCATATGTCAAAAAATCACTTTCAGATTGCATCAAATGCATAATTAAAGGGTGTTTTTTTTTTGCCTTTCTTTTAAAAATGTGACTTCAAGGCATTTATAAATTACATGTGCACTCGTTTCATTTGTTTGCATGAAGTATCCACTCAGCGGTTTCCATCCAGGGAATGTCCTGGCATTGCTGCAACTGCCCCCCTGCTACACACCTCTCTCTGCCCCCACGCTCTCCTTGGCTGCCTCTCCTCAGGGCGGCCCCAATGGCAGTGGAGAGATTAGGAAGCGGGAAGGAGTGCTAGTCATTCTGGAATTATCAGATCATTCATTAAAGGAACTGGGCTGAGAGATTTAAATAATTTCCTAATGTAAGAGACAAAGCAGACTAGTACTATTGTTTCACCAATATAATCTTACATAATAAAATCACATTGTTTTTAAAAAGCATCCATAACTCTGAAATCATGTCATATGCCTTCTTTATTGAAGGGTTTCCATTGAGGTATAATTTTATGAAAATCTTAAGCACTCAATGCACATCTCCAAACAGTGACAGTTCAGAGCACAAAATCTTTATGAATGCAGACATATACATTCATTTAATCTCACTTCCTTAATGGTTATTCTCTTTCCCCCCTCAAAATCCTAGCCACCTTTTTCATTCTGCCCCCCACTCCACTCCCACCCCCCATCCATTTTCCTTCCTGTTGGATCTCTCTCAATCTTGTTCATCATCGGCCCCTTATTGGTGTTCCCTCTGGGTATTTACCCCTGTCCTTTCACAGAGGCCTGCTTTCATAAAGCAAAGATGAAAAGAGTGCAATAGAATCTCACAACATTAGGAAATTATCAGGTCACTGGAGAAGAATAGTAAGGCACTGGGTTCCATTTTTGTTTGTTTGTTTTCAGTGTCTTAATAATCCAAATGCCAAAAATATTCATCTATACTTTTCTTAACTGTCACAACTTCGTGCATCTCCATTCTTCACAAGAATAATTTTCTTCTTCCACAGATTGTGAGCTTACACATAAGTTCAGTGACTTTTGCTTTGTTTCTGACCTTTTAATCTTTTAATTTTATAAAGTACAGTGACTGACATTAACAGTCCCCCAAACACTGCCTGGATGAGCACAAATAACTGTTAAAAAAAATCTCTTTATGCCAAGAGAAGATAATATACAGAAAACTTGAGAAGGAGAGCTAGGCTTGGAACCGATTTCAGCACAAACCTAAATGGAATTGCTGTGGTTTAAACAGTGTTCCATCTATAGGGCACCTATTATGAAGCCATTAATTACCTGTGCCTGTCTTATTAGACAAATGTCACTGACCTATTGATGTACACATCAAAGATCTCTTTTCCTACATGTCTTAAACAAACCGCTTAGGGCAGAAGAGCCCTGGTGTCAGTAGTTACCCATTGAGCTGCTTAACCACAAGGTGCACAGTGAAAACCCACTAGCTGCTCCACAGGAGAAGGACAAAGTTGTCTGTGCCTATAAGCAGCGGTTCTCAACCTGGGGGTCATGACCCCTTTGGGGTATCGAATGACCCTTTCTCATGGGGTCACCTGATTCATAACAGTAGCAAAATTACAGTTATAAAGTAGCAACGAAAATAATTTTATGGTGGGTGGGAGACGGGGGGGGGGGGGGGGGGGGTCCACCACAACCTGAGGAACTGTGTCAAAGGGTTGCCCATTGGGAAGGTTGAGAACCACTGCTAGAGCCTGGACACCCAAAGGGGCAGTTGGATGCTCTGCCTGACAGGGTCACTCCGACTTGTAACCCACTGTGTGGTAGTGGGGTTGGGGGTCCACCAGGGCCCTTAATCAAGTTGCTGAGTCACAGAAATCTATTTTCCCACCTTAACTATGCCATTTAATAAACACTGTGTTGTAAATGGGTGCGTTTTGGGTGGCTCGCCACAAGCTAAGCAGTTCAAATTCCCTAGCCATTCTGCAAGAGAAACATGAGGCTTTCTACTCCCAGGGAAGAGCTGTCACTTCCGAAACTCAGAGGCAGCTCTAGCTTGTCCTGTAAGGTTGCTAGGCGTCAAAATGGAGTCGAATGCAGCGAGTTTGTTTTAAGTTGACAAGTCAACTGTTTGATTCCCAACTTCTTCCTTCATAAAACTCAAGGTACTATTGCAATATGAATTTATGAAGACAAGGCACAACCTGATGAAGCAGGCAGCATGAGTACAATTTGAAAGGAATGCCGTCATAGTGGCATGAGATAGGAGCAGCATCACAGCACCAATAGCCGCAATACTTCATGTCCACCTAGCCTGCCAGATGGGTATCAAATAAAAACTTTTAAACTGAAATAAAAATATAAAAACTTTCACTTGAATCTAAATGATTTCCTGTTCTATTTAAAGTGATCCAAGTGCGAAATCTTACATGACTCGCATGGGTTGATTTCCGAGTCTGCCTTAGAAAACTCAACTTTGGCTGTGGTGGCCACTAAAGACTGCATTTCTTTATTATCTAAAAGTTCTACCTAAGTATGAGCAGGATAAATAGATACATCACTGAGCCACACTCTCATGTGTATTTACAAACAAAGGACTACATCCTAGAAGTCATGGAGCTGAGGGAAAGCTGTAATCTCATTCTGAGTTATGGGCTATGTGTTTGCTTTTTTTTTTTTTAAGATAAAGGTTTTACCTGTAAGGAGTATGCTGAGTAATTATTTCTTTCACTGAAAATAGGGAGGAGGACCAAATAAGTTTGAGAACCGACGCCAGACTCTTAAAAAAGAAGAATTACATGAGCCTTACATGCTGATTATCGTTCAGATGGAAAGAAAATCCAAAAGAGTACAGTCACAGCCTTCATAGCACTGGATTATGAAGAGAACAGGCAAAATGTCAGTCCTCATCCAGGCAGAATTCCTTACCTTTTGAATATATTTTCTCATAGTCTAATTTAACTTCTTCCCTTGTATTTTCTGTATATTGGAAGTTAGTTTTAGACAGTCTTTATTAAAGTTGACTCCCAACATGCCATGGCACCAGTAATTGACAACTGAGGCTGGGTATTGGATAGGATATCGTATCAGGGTATTCATGGTGTGGAATGTGACTATGAGTAATGGCAATTCTGAAGTGATTTAAGGAGTAATACTTGGGCACTTTGAAAACATGACATTTCCCAAAATATTTTGAATGGGCGGTTCAAGCACACATTGAAGAACTGTGGCTGTAAGAAATCATAGTGTTAGGAGCGATAGCGGTCATTTCTCATGCTCACATTTCTTTATTTGAATCCTTTTGTAAAACGCTGTCCCTTATCAAGTAGAAGTGAGTTTCTCACAAAGGGAAGGCTAGAAATGTGGTTATCATAATTATTGTCAGAATGATTTTTGCCTTTTCTCTATTGTTTTTGAGAATATCACTATGGACTCATGGAACAGGTTAAATTTTTGCAATTTATTAGCATCACTCCTGTTTTTGTTGTTTGGGTAAAAGTTTGCTGAGTAAATTAGTTCTCCAGTCAGTAATTTACACACATCTTGTTTTGTAACATTAGTTGCAAGTTACATTCATTATTTATTAGAAGCCTCTCCGAGCTGACTCCTCTCACCATTGAAAACTATATTTATCTTTGAGCCTTTCATTACTTTAGGACACAGTTAGATATCATAGACTTGCCTTATACTTTTCCTTCCCCAGATCTTGACCCAGTGATTTCTCTAAGAAGCTCTGGCTTCCTTGCATATGGACTGGTATTTAGAAACCATGATCTATAAACCACATGTGCTCACCGCTGATGGAAGAGATGTTGCTTTGAGTCTTTTTCAAGGGCCAAAGCAAGTAAATGGATTTATTTTTTAAATACATGTGTTTTTCTATCTATATTAACTTCCTCTTGGCTTTCTGTCTCTGTAATATTCCCTAAGTACTTTTTACATTGGAGTTTTTCTATGATGTGTTAAAATGTACGTTATCTACTTCCAAAAGGAAATTCTTAGGAGCGTGGTCTTGAGATGATGTTACATAGACATGCACACCACATAAACAACTTCAAAAAAACATAATCTCTTTCTGAGGCTGCTCCAGGATTATACAATGGTTTTTTCCTTTGCTTAATCCCTCTCTTCTTTAAACCCAAGGTTGTTATTCACAGATTCAAGGCATTACCTCTCAGGTTGGTCCAGGTAGTTTTGGTATTGTTGTTGTTAGGTGTCTTCCAGGCTAGACTTGACTTACAGGGACCCTATATAGAAGAAAACGCTGTCTTGTCCTGGTCATCCTCACCATTAGTTTTATATTTGAGCCCATTGTTGCAGCCAGTGTATCAATCCATCTTCTTGAGGGACTTCTCTTTCTCCACCCTTCCACTTTACCAAGCATGATGTTCACTTTCAAGGGTTTTAAGTAACCAACCTTCCAATAATTCTTTCTCTGCTTCTTTTGCTGGTCTTTTCTATACTGTCTCAGGAAAATGCATGTGCTTCCCCAAACTCTTCCTTGTGTAACTTGCTAGAGTTGAAGAGATGATTCTCCAATTTCTCTTCACTGCACTGAGTGTGTTCTCCAGCCCTAGACACAAATTTCAGCTAATACTAGATACAACATCCAGGTGTTAGGATCAGAATCTCAGAGGAATGACAGGTCCAAAATGGAGCCTTTCTACCAATTCCCCTTTCTCCCTTATAGTAGGCTTCCCTCTACATATTAGTTGTCCTATTTTATTTCATATTTCTGATTTCCAAAAACACCCAAATTCCAAAACTCTGAATTGGCTTTTAAAGCTGCCCCTTTTCCTTGGCCAACAACGCCCATCATCAGGTATCCTGTTCCTCTCCATTGCCCCCCTTTGGTTTCTATCACCATTCTTTATATAAACTTGCGCTAAGTAAAAGAGTCACTTTTTCAAGTGCCAATGAAATTAATAAAGGATTTTTTCCCAGCTTACAGCTTAGCAATAAGAAAACGCATCTTGCGGTGTGTTTTATGCTATTTAACAAACAGATAAAATGAGCTTGAAGAGCATCACATTCAGAAATGTGTAGTAGTGCAATTGTGAGGTGGAGATGAGGTTGATGATGAAATGTTGGTAGACAGAAGAGGCACACACATATATATATAGAGAGTCACTGTGTCACAAAGGTCTGGGTTGTTCCGTTGTCCTTGTGCAAAGGGCAAAGTCCTCCACCTCACAGTGTTGACATTATTAAGTACGTTCTGCACTTAGTAAATCAGTATTTGTTGGATGTTTTCCCCAGGATAACTGATGAAAGTAGTGTAGACATATAACTATCTGTCTCGTCCCAACAACAGTGTCCCCTCACTTATTTCCACACATAACCTGCCACTCTTTATATGTCCTAAAGTTCTGGACACACGTGTGATAGTGCAGTTACCCGGCGTTCCTTTCAGGACCGGGGAATATTTCTGTATCCAGGGTACCATTTTCTGCTATTTTGACGTCAGCTCTCACTGATGAAAACGAAGGATGATCCCTCCTTCGTTAATTTATGGAGCACATGCATACCAGTTGCTTTTGATTAGATAAAGCAGAACTCCTCTCCACAAACAGCCTTTCTTTGAGCAAGATGCGACAAGTCAATCCAGGCGCTCCTGTCACTTGTCCCTTATAGCCAAAGGGGTAAATAATGATACTACCTACTCACACAGGCAAATAGCAAATGGACTAGTATTCAATGTGACATATCAATAATGTTAGTCTTTTCTATTTTCCATTTCATCTCAATGTAATTAAAGAATAACCTTTCCTCACTCTATCCTACCAACTGGCATAGAAATATGTTGCTACTATTATTATTGTCTAGCATATGGGCACCAAAATGTACACAAATGTTTTCCCCAAAAACACGAATCCTGGATGAGTGCAACAAATCACCATTGTTAATGTTTAGAGGAAAATCCCACATAGGTTATGTTAAGTAAAAATATATCAATCAGTGTAACTTTACCAAACGTACTTGTTAACACAAAGCCTTGTTTTCCTTTAACAAGGCAGTACTTAGTAGTACATTCCATTTCACTTTCAAAAGGCAAGCAGAATTCCTTTATGTTCTTCTATAATGCTCCTCGCCACTGAAGTTAATACATGATCACAAAAGTTGAGAAGAATCCAAGAACAGTTCTGAGGATATTTACCTTAAACATTGACCAAAGTTCTCCTCTCTGTCATCCTCTCTGTGCTTAGAATGGATAGAAAATAAAAATCAATACCTCTATATTCATGGTGATTCAACCCTAGAAAAATAGGCAATTGGGGGGAAAAACTTTTTACACTTACATGAGAATGACTAAATACAAACTCTATCTTCCACGTTGTACAAATTTCATATCTAATAATCTTAACAAAGAAAATGTCATCCTAAATTTTCCTGAAAAGTGTAATATAGGAGAATAAAAATTACTATTCAAAGTTGGCAACAACTTTGTATTCTATAGGTTAAAGATGGAATTTTTATATAAAAGAAACATGAAGAGCAATAACTTCATACATGAACTCTTGATTAACTTTTGGTGGTTTAGAAATTTCCCATTATTTACAATTTATATAATAATTACTGTTCTCACAATCATGATATAGTTAGATGAAGTGTCACCCTTGTCACTAATATGGAATAATACGTTTCCATGGTCAACTATAAGAAGCTCTGGTGAGTTCATGGTTTATGCATTGTGCTTTTAACTGAAAGGTAGGTAGGTCGGTTGGCCGGTCAGTAGGTAGGTAGGAACCACCAGTCACTCCATGGAAGAAAGGTAAGGTGGTTTACTTCACAAAGATTTTAAAAGTCTCCTAAGCCCAGAGGCAGTTCTGCCTTGTCTTTATAGAGTCACTGTAAGTTGGAATTGCCTCGATGACAGTGAGTTATGAATTGTTAATTACTGGAGATGAATTTATGAGATTAAAAAACCACAATGACTTTTGAATAGAGATTCAAGCATAAATTAAAAATCAAAATGTGAGTGAAAAGGAATCTAAGTAAAAGTGAAGCTAGTGAGAGTAACAAATACTAATGATAATGATAATAATAAATAGTAGTCTTAAGTGCAGATGAATGAATAAAACATTTTTTGACTTTCCAGTGCTCAAAAACAACTTAAATATCATCCATCATTATCTCTACATTTTAATTTTTTATTTTGTATTTAATTTCACAAATACAAGTTTTCTTATGACAGTAGGAAAAAAAGAGGTAATGATTTGGTCATCTCCTCCCCCCAAGCTACAGGTAATCACCATTCAAAATAAAAGTTCTCATAAGTCAGGGGAAAGAATGAGTAAATTGAATGCAATTAAAATGAGTTCAACAATCTCCTTTGTATGATGTAGACAATCTTAAATACCACCTTTGCTGATTGTGTACTTTGAAAAAGGAGAGCATTTGAGTTCTTGAAATGTGGAGTAGTATCTGATTTGGTGCACTGTTTAATTATTTGCCTACAAAATAAGTAAACCATACGCAAAGCATGATGACCCTCTTCCTCAAGGGAAAGCTTTCAGGGATGTATCTTGAATGGAAGCATTTCACTACCTTTCTTACTGGCTGCTTTAATAAAGATTATTTTACTTTAGGAGCAGTTATTCAGACAGCACATGGTATTCTTAAGTAAGATGGTGTGATGTGTCTTCCCATATGTTAAAATTACAAGATGTTTTTCACTAATAAAAAATAATCTTCCATCCCAATTCTACCTTACAAATATGGGTAGACCAGAGGATACACACTGGTACAGATAGGAACCAGAAACATAGGGAATCCAGGACAGATGATCCCTTCAGGACCGGTGGTGAGAGAAGCCATACTTGAATAGAGGAAAGTGTGTGTGTGTGTGTGGGGGGGGGGGGGGGGGGGGGGGTAATGATGTAGAAAGAGGGAACCTTTTATAAGGATCTACATATAACCTCTTCCCTGGGGTATGGACAAGAGGGAAGATGGTGAAGGTAGACACTGGAGAGTGTAAGATATAACAAAATAATAATTTATAAATTATCAATAGCTCAGAGGGGAGGGAGGGAAAATGAGGGGCTGATACCAAGGACTTAAGTAGAAAGGAAATGTTTTGAGTATGAGGGCAACAAATGTACAAATGTGCTTGACATACAACAGATGAATGTATGAATTGTGATAAGAGTTGTAAAAGCCCCCGATAAAATGATTTTTTAAAAATAGTAATCTTCGGCACAGGGTTGAAAGTTCAAATCCAGCAGCAGCTCTTCAGGAGCAAGACTGGGCTTCTTACACCCACCAGAGCAGTGATGCCACAAAAAAAGAGAGTAATCTTCATAAAATGTACGTGTATCATTTTTCTATTTCCATATTTTTATACTCCATTTTCATTATATGTATAAATATTGGTATAAAAGTAGTGGTTCTTTAACCATGTTCATAAAATTAGAGGAATCATCATAGCTAATTTTGAGAAAAGGAGCATCTTTTGCGACAGTGAATATAGAAACCCACTGTCACTGAATGAATTCCAGCTCAGTGACTGTATGTGGGGTTTTTCAAGACTGTGGTGCTCATGGGAAAACAAAGTCTCATTGTTTCTGTTGGTTTCTTTTCACAAGGAGGGTCTCGTGGGTTTGAACTGTTGACCACCCACTACACGACTGAAGTTCCTTATTACTAGAAAAGGATATCTCATTGGGTGTCTCAAATTTCTCTCCATTACATACCAACCTAATAGCATAACTACTTGGTGCATACTAAGGAAAAACCAATTATATATATGTGTATATATAGTATTTCAAAAGTATGACTTTTTCAGTAAAATAAGAACTTTAATTTTTAGAATCTCAAAAAACCACAAACACAAGCAAAACTCTAGACTGTGCTTTCTCTGGGGTCTTCTTAGGTGTTTAGATCCAAAGGTGTTTGGAATTCCAGAGAGTTCAAGACAATTTAACAAGTTTAAAGTTTGGTACTATTTGGTGGCCACAGTTGCTATTTATATTTGCTTTCCTTCACTCCCAACTTTCACTTCCCAAACTCTTTCTCTTGTAAAATAAAAAGGTTTTCCTTTCATGAACACTGGGAAATAATTTGCATAGTGAAGCTGATCAGCCTGGGAGGTGGGTTCTTCCTGGAGGAAAAAACAATGTAACTTTCTGTAGGAAGCCAGTAGGCGGTGCTAACTCTTGGGTAGTACTACATTGAAAGATTTCAAACCAAAGCCTAATAGTGCAGGTGATCAGTTTAAAAGCCACAGGGCGATTCGTGATAGAGGAATTTGAAAAACTGAAATGTAGGGGATAGAAATATACTATATCATATACTATATTAAAAAAAGGATATCACATTAATGAAAACATGACAAAGACTCAGAATGATCTTTATTTATAGAATTGAAACACACAACGACCTGCTTATCTCCACATTGAAGACCTATAAATGTTTTCTTCAGCCCATATGATTTCAACCTCATTTGGCACCATGATACCTTACATTAGTACCACGCCTCAATCTTAAAGCACAAACTATCTCAACCTTCGGGATGCAAATGATTCTCCTAATGAAAATGCGAAGTTTAGTTTCCAGCTTCTTGCCCTCTCTAAATATAAAGAATTGTTCAGAAAAGAACTAAACGAATTATCTTGCAATCTACAGAGGAGAATTATACATAGATATTATCCTGCATTTTAAATAGATGAAAATTTCCATTTATTGTAACACCATGGGAAGAAACAGAGTATGTTATAGTTTGTTCATTTTTAATGTTTTATGCAATCTACTTAAACCATATGAAAAACATTTCAGCAATAATTTCACTACACAGAAAATAAAAATATTAATGCCTACTAATATATTTGCATAAAATCTGAGAACTATGCATTGTAAGATAACAAGTTTGATAATCAACAGACGAGTGATATAAACTCATATAAATGCAACAGGCCTTCTCTAACTTGAACAAAGCTCTCCTGAATATAAAAATAACATATACATTGCAACTTCCAAAGATAGTTGAAATAAATGTATAGCTTATTAAATGTAATAATTTTAATCTAGAAATGATTTTTTGCAAAACTTATGTTCACTGGAATAATATACGTGTGTGAATGCACAGATATGCATAAAACTTTTCACTGACACAAACTAAGGTAACAGAATTTGGGAAAGATTTCCTTGGAAAGGTCACAATTTTATCATTTACTTCTTTTAATATGATCTCTTTGTGTTGATTTTTATGTCTGTACATAATCTGGATGAAAACTTAATCTGAGGAGTTAGAAATTATTTCTCGTGCTTTATACTTGTAACAAAATGCAAAATATGTATCTACTAGACTTAAGGTTGATGAACCTTATAGATATTTAAGAAAAGAGAAAGAAAAACTTCAAAATTAAATAACTGAAATACATTTACTGTTTCTATGAGTTAAAAGTAAGACTTTTCAAAATGGATGTGGATAGTAAGTTTTCTAAGCAGATCCTATCACTGTAGTACAGTCCAAAAGGAATCCTTTTATTCCTAACTGGTGCAGTCTTGTTAAGACAATGCTAGAAACATGTAATAGAATAATCATAAAAATGCATAAAATCCACAGAATGTATTTCCATGCTAACAATACAGAAATCAATCAACCCTCTGCTCTCCCACTCCCAGTCTCCAGTTCTGGAAGGGGAAATTCTTTGCAACCACTTTCAGGAATTTTAAAGCGGGAAAACATTCTCTCCTTCAAACTTAAATAACAGGCTCCTCTGTACCTTAAGGGTGTAGTCTCATTAATGCAAAACTAAGAGTTTCGCGCCCAAGGTTAAACCGTGACCATCCAGGAAAGTAACTATTTCTGCATTCCCTGGGAGACGCAAGCAACACTTAAAGCCAACGACACACACCAGAGAAGAGACAGGAGCCAAAGCCATCACCACTCCAGAAAGCACAGCCCTTCGGAAAGCCGGGAAAGAGCTACATCGCTGTTTACTCCTCGGGAGTTGAGCGGGTGGGGGGTGGTGCCACCCTCCAGGATCTGCAAACGTCTCCAGAGCTTGGCTCGCGTACCCCCCACGCCCCCTCAGCAAGATGCTGCCGGGCACCAGAAGGTCGCCCAGACCCGCCCGGCGGCCGGCCGGCGCCGCATCCCGGGCCCTGGGCCCTGCAGCTCTGCAAGTGGCTCTCCAACAACTTACACGGCCCGCGGGCAGCCGCGTCCCCGGCCGAGAGGGCCCGAGCGCCGCCGCTCCCGCCGGGAGGCACGGTCTTTTTGCGCACATTCAAGTATCATCCAGTGGCCGGCCGCGCACTTTGCCTTCCCCTGGCTCCAGGCACCCGCCGGCTCGGACCCTGCCGGGAGCTGCGCGCGCGCGCGCGCACGCGGGGCACACACACACACACACACACACACACACACACACACACTTCGTCCCTTGGACCAGTGTTGCCATCGCAAACCCGGGAAACGCCTCCAAGGGGACCAAGTACCTGCTCTCTCTGCTCAGCTGTTCACTTCATCCTCCGTTGACAAGGAAACCAAACCGCACTTCATTTTTTTTTCCAGAAAAACCTTCCACTGCCACCATTTGAAAATTGATTTACGGGGAGGGGAGAGGGAGGAAGAAGGGATAATATATAGATATCAGGATATCTATCATAAAATTATCTCTCGGTTGTTGTTTTTTTTAAAAAAAGGCAAATGTGCAAAAGGCATAGCTAATTTAAATGGGGGGGGGTGTGTTATTTTGCTTAAAAAGGAACCCAGTAACCAGCTGCAAGAAAAGTTTCATGTTATCAATGGGAATCAAAAACAGGAAGGGAAAAAACGAATTTCATGTTACCGGCTCCCAAAAAGGGTAGAAAAAATAAATAAAATTAACGTCTTGGCACAGTGGTTAGCGCCAGGATTGCAAGACCACAAACTTGTCAACACTGCTGTAAAATAGCCCACCTACACAAAAATGTTATCAGAAAAAGAGTATGTAAAAAATACAAAAGAGTTAGAAACATGCTTTCCATTTTTAATTTTTACCAAGGAAAAAAATATGAGGCACCATCCTTCACAATGCTCTTTCCATAAAACCAGTTGCATCTGTAGCTGGACTTGGGAGTCGCTCCCAGCGGGCACCGGCGCCGCGGACTCCCCGACACAGCGCCTCGTCTACCGACCCGTCGCATGCTAGGAAAACTTGGATTCAGGAAAAGGCTCAAAACCATGCTCCTCCAGCTTTCCCAAATAGAAACAATAATCAAAGAGGTGGAAAAAAAAAAAAAGAAGAAAAAATAAAAAAGAAAAAATAACCAAAAAGGACCAAAAAAAAAAAAGAATAGGACAAGATTGCCACTGAGAAGGTACTCACCGAGCGGGAGTAAAATGTTGGAATAAAAATGAGATTTAGGATAAAATACAGTATGGCGGTGGAAGAAGGAATGAAGCGCGTTTTTTTCTCTCGGTCTCTGCCTCGGGCACTGACACGTGACTCGGAGCCAGGCTGACTTGCAGGCAGCCAGGAAGGACCGGGGCGGCGACGGGGGTCGCCCCGCGGAGCCCGACTCCGGCTGGCGGCGAGGCGGCGGAGCCGGCGGGGAGCCCGGCGCCCGAGAGCGGCGGCACCGGGGGTGGCGGCGGCGGCGGCGGCGGCGGCGGCGCGGCTGCCTGGGCGGCGAGCGCAGTCAAGCAGGTGCCGCTCACGCTGGGGCTGAGCACACGCACACGCACACGCAAGCCGGGCAGGGCGCCGCGAGAGGGGGAGCCGCGCGGGGCTGGGCCCGAGGCGCGCAGCTGCCGCCGCCGCCGCCGCCGCCGCCGCCGCCGTACAGGCTGCTGCTGCCGCCGCCGTGCAGGCTGCTCCGGCGCCTACCGCCCTGGCGTGGGGAGCGTGGGTCCGGGTGGGGGCTTCCAGGGGGGCTGGGCTGCGAGGACGCGCGCAACTTGCCGCTCGCCGCAAACTTGGTGGCGCCGGGCACTTCCTGGGGAGGCATCTAGCTCGGGTCTCCAGGTACTCAGTTACCTTGGGACAGCCCCCAGCCCCCCTCTCTCCCGAAGTTTCCCTGTGAACCCTGGGATTGACTCACTGGACGCCCCCCACCCCCGCCGCCCCTCTCCCCACCCATCCGACGCCGCCTCCGGGTCTGGGCAGCGTTCCCTTCGGACCTGCTCTTCCC